>CAJHQP010009412.1:0-22530 GCA_905132765.1 Moricandia arvensis
TTATGTCTTCTGGAAATCCATTAAGATGTGGTCATGATGTACATCTTTGCTGCTGATCATTCTGTGTCTTGGTTGGACGGATGACACTCAACCGGTGCTCATATGGACTTTTAATCTGCGATTAAATCTTACTCGCAGGTCCTTTCATGTCCCACGGATCTTCTAGTCTTTAGCCATTACGTGGACATTTTAATATATATTGAGTCATTGACACATACGAACCACTTTGTTTCATATCTTTCTTTTTCATTCAGACATATATCACTTCGTATGTACCAATGGCTTTCTCCATTTTATCCAATCTTTGATCACAAAGAATCCATACATCTTTTGTATGCTTACATGGACTGATCTGAATTGTTCTTATAGAACCTTCTGCTATTTACTTAGTCTAATCAACTTGCAGCTGCATTATTTCAGTCCATAAAACAGCTTCGGAACAATGCTGTTCTTGAGAACTTCATTCTCATCTTTTTATATCACTTGGTACCTTTGATATCTTTATCTAGTGAACCATATGCTACTCATTACATATTTATATGTCAATCTATTGACCAGACTTTGTCAAATTAGTAGCCTCCACCACATTAGAGTATTTCTCTTTATAAAGTGTTCCTTAATCTCTGTGAGTTATCCTTGTGTTATCAAGCCATGCTTGAATGTTCTATTATCTCACGATTTCTCACAAGAACTTTTATTCATCAATGGTTTTTATCTGATGGCGTTTCTATGGCCAATACGCCCATCACTCTTTATGTATATTCCAACCCCACGGTTTCTTTATTTTATGAGTACTCTTTCGTGGGTTCATGATCCTCGCTTATATCTCTATGATCAAGTGCTACTTATCTTGCTCATTTTTATATCATTGGTATCGATACCCTTTCTGCGTTCCATTGTACTCCAGACATGATCCAATTGGTTTGAGATCTTGTTATCTAGGACCTTCAATACCTAGCAGCTTGGCGTCCCAAGCTACATGGTCTGGTACCTTAGATGTTTCAGCTGGCCAGCCTTATCTCTATGTCTGGTCTGGTTTCCCTATTGACCTCGGATTTCATATTTTATGCACCTTTTCTCTTTTCCGAGGTTCTTTTTCTTATGGAACATATTGGTCTATCTATAGTAGACTCTGTAGCAACTTGTTTGTGTCTCTTCTAGGACATCAAATTCATTTGGTGCTGAGCTGGTATGACCTTTTTCTTTTCTTTCTCGGGTCTATGTGTCTGGCATCTAATTTAGCTAGCTTTGCATAATCTTTCTTTCTTTAGACGTCTTAAATCATATTCTCAAGTCTGAGGATCTTGCCAAGACAATGATGGTCTTATCATATCCAGCTTATATCTTTCTCCTTTTGATGTTGGATAGTGGGATTCATAATTATTCAATCCGTGTATCTGGCCACAATCTGATCACCCATATTTGGCTCAAGGTTTCTTTAAAACTTGTGGGAGAAAAACAAACTTATCCAACATATATTCCCAATCCTCTTCAGAGGTTCCATCTTGGACGGCACATTTGTCTGTGGTGGTTTGTTTAATAAAATCTCAAGATGGTATATGTCTGGCTTTATGACCCGTATTCATTTTGAGATGGGAATATCTATGCTCACTTATATGGCCTGATGCATACATTGCATTGTACATGTAAATTCATAATGTACCTAAGCATTAGGCTGGACGTGGATTGTGTACCACCAAGAGATCTTGAATCTCTAAGCCTTTTATGACATGGTTACAACCTATGTTGCACGAATTTGCTGTATGGTCATGTATCATTGGGTTTAATCCTCACTCCCTCTCATGAACATACTCATTTTCCGTGATGCTTAGGACAATAAAGCCTAATGAGTTTCCCTTGTGTACATGTTACACAACGTGAGATCTTATGGGATAACTCTGGTGCCTTTGCAATAGCAATCATGTTTAGACCTGGACGGCTAATCTAGTCATGCCATTAAGTATAATTTCGTGGGTATACCAATTTGGGTATCCATGGCTCTTTTTGCCTCTTAACATACTGATCCTTAGTATAGTTTAGATCAGTAGAGTACATAAGTATAGTTCTGGGCGGTTTTTATTTCAAATCTTTCGTAGGAATCCTATTTTTTTTCTTTCTTACCCATTGTTTCTCATTTGGGGAAACCATTTATACTTAATCTTTATAATTCAATGGGTCTCATGGGTGAATATAGATCATTTGGATCTCTCTAGCCCTTTAGGCATTGCCTTGGCCATAATTATTTTAACTAGGCAACTATACTCTTTAATCTTTTGTACTCATCTTAAAGTATGAATCATATTTTCTATAATATAAGCTTTATTATTTTAATTTTCGTTTTTTTTTCTTTTTTTCAAAAAAATTTTCGAAAATTTTTTTTCGAAATTTTTTCATAAATAGGTGCTTTGTATTATAATAATAATGATAATAATAAAACTTATTCATTTCATAATATAAAGTTTAAAACAAAGCACCACATGGAAAAAAAAACGAAACATAAAGCTTAAAAAATCAGAATGTCTAAAGGCTTAAACAATAGCCGGCCAGTCCATAATAACACCTTGGACATGGCTTACATTGATTCTCTATTCAATGTATAGACCTATCTCATCATCTATATGAGTCCACCCGATTTTTCTTTTCTTAGCTTCTTCAGCATTGCCGTATATCGCCTCACATGCTAGGTTCTCAGAATGTATCATGAGTTTGTCAAGTTTATTGAGGTTGTATTTCCTTTTCTGCTTCTTTTGCTCATTGGCCAAAAGGTATGAGAGAAGGTCGTAATAGGTTGTGAAACCTGTGATAACAAAACTTCCTTTGAATGGAATGTGTCACAAGCTTTGTTTAACAAATCATTGTTTGTTATCACTTCACCACATAGTCTAAGACCATAAGTGATTCTCATAAGAGCAGAGTGATAGTCATCCACAGATTCATAATCCTGGAACCTCAGAGCTTTCCATTGTTTTTCTGATTCATATAACAATGGCTCAAAGAACATGGTGTTCAATTTTGACCAGAGATCATAAGGATCGTTGATGTGGCTGCACTCATCTTTTAGATCCTCCACGAGATGCTTTCTCATTATCAAAATAGCTCTACGCCTTTCGCATGCAAGGGTGTCATTGAAAAATTTGATACACTTACCGAGTCCTTTAGACTTCAAATCGGCTGAAGTGTTCATCGCCCAATCAAGGTAATTGTCTCCATTGAGATCAAGGGCATTGTAATCCGAGTGATGGAGTCTCGACATCTGAATTTATTAATAGATTCATACTTTTAGATATATATAATAATTTTATTCTTTTTATTTATATATACTACAGATAGAGGGTATATATTTTTCTTTATTATATATATTTGTAATAATAATTTGTATATATATATATATATATATATTTTTTTTTTTTAATTAGAGGCAAACAAGTAAATCACGTAAGCAACATATATGTTGTTTCCGTGTCCTGCAAGGCACGTTGGACATGGCTTACAATAGCTTTTGAAATTTGCAGGCAAAGGTGAGCAAGACAATCATTGTTATGGATCAAGCGACATCATACTTGAGGTTTCAAGGCCCCGGTTTCAAAGAAGATTTCAAGGTCTCGTATGAGTTCATTCAACAACATTCCGAGCAAAAACCGAGCAATCAATATCATGTCTTAAGCACTGAATTCTAGCTTAAATTATACGGGTTCCATGTTGACATACTAGTATACAAGAAACACAATACACTTAAGGGTTTCAAGGCCTCGATCATAAACTTTTATCAATACATGAGAACACATTACAGGCAACATACAAGAAAGATTTCAAGATCTTCCGGTTATGACATCAATCGATAAGCAAGCAACGATAAGAGATTTCAAGGTCTCTTGTGGATTCGTTTAGCAATCAAGTTCACGTTTTTAAGTCTCAAGCTATCAAGTTTGCAGGTCTAATGTCAATCCGGTTTTAAGCAACAATCGATTCATCAAGATGAGGTAGTCAATCAAAACGGTTCCATGGTGATCAAGTTCTTTAAAACATCACAAACATGATGATCAAGTTATGGGTTGCAGAGATAGGCAGTGATCAAGCGGATGAACAATCAAAATCATGAAATGAACAAGCTAACAGTGATTATCAAAACAAATTTATCAAAACAAGTTGATTATCAAAAACAAGTTCACCGGTTCAAGTGATTATCAAACAAAAACTTCGATTATCAGGATGGCTTCAATAAGCTTACGGTTTCAAAAGAAAAAAAAACCAGAGCAATCGAACAAAACTATGATCGGTTCGAGTTCATGACAATACAAGTTCTCGGTTTCATGTGAAATAAACGACAATGCGAGATGAGATGCGATTTAAGCCATATAATCGAGAGTTTTCAAGGCTCTGTTTTTCAGTTTTAAAAAAAAAATAACGCGTGATGAAGTAAACAAAACAGAGCACATAGCAAGAAGAGTTTATAACAAGACAAGGCTTTTCGGTTCAGTTCTAAGGTCTCGGTATATCAAGTTACAAGCTTTAGTTCAAGATCAAGCCGGTTTTTAAGACAATGTCGAGACGAGTTCATGGTGATACGAGCAAACAATGTCAAGTTTATATGTTTCACAGTTTACGGATTGATGTATGCGTTTTAAGATTCAACAAGTACCAGTCTTACGGGTTCAAGACGATCAAGTTTAGATACAAGTTCAGATACAAGATCACGGTTTTAAATTAAAACTTAGCACACAAGCAAGTGATTATCATGTTACAAGTAGTTTCTATGTCATGTGAACAAGCGATCTCTTATTAATATGAATACATGTGCCGGAACTTCAAAACAATTATAACAAGTACAGTTCAAGCGATTGTAATGAATAATAACAAGTGATCAAGTTCGAGTTCTAACAAAAAGGTAGGCTAACATGAGTCATACGATCTATATGAAAAACAATGATCAAGTTCTCCGGTTTACAAGCTAAGCTGTTTATGCGGTTCATAAAAACGGATCCAAGCAAGCATCATATAGTCTCGGGTTTAAAGTTTAATTCGTTTAGTCAAGCAAACAATTGTGGAGTTCGAGTTCTAATAAAACATGAATCATACGCAAGTCATGAAGTTATCAAGTAAACAAACAAGCCAATTGATTTGATACTAGTTCTCAAACAATACGATCTCATGAAAAGAAATAAACTATCAAGTTCTAAAACAAAGCGAGTTCATGTTCTTAACGATCAAGTCGAGCTCTCGGTTTTAAGTAAAACGACTCATGTAGTTTTCAAGATGAGTTCTATACGGTTTGTTTTGAATTCAAACACTCGGATTAACCAAAAAAAAATATGATCATAACAAGCAAAGCAATCTTCAAGCTCTCAGTATAAAGCGAAGCAAACAATCATACGATCTCAAACTTTAAACAACTAAGCTTAAAAACAATCTATCAATCTCTCGGTTATATCATTACGGATTAGGTAAGCAAAATGGTACACGTATTAAAGATTATAATTCATTAGCAAAGTGATCAAGTAAATAAAAACGGATCAAAAAAACGAGCTTTATAGTTCTCGGATTTTCTTTATAGTTCTCGGGTTTATGGTGAGTTCAAGCTCACGGGTTTCAAACGATCGGTACCATGCGGCTTGCATGAGTACCTAGTTTTAAGGTCTTAATGTTTTAGATCTAGTTTTAGGTTTAGATCTTTACCTTAGGTTTTATTTGTGGGTTGAACGGACCACCGAGAGACGGAGAGGAGACCGCGAACAGAAACACCAGTCCGTCTAGGAGAGAGAGAGAGCTTTTCCAGCGTGTAGGAGAGAGAAGTAGTTCGCCGGCAGTGAGAGAGAGAGAGTCGGAGCTAGGGTTTATTTTAGCTAGGGTTTCAGGGAAAGCGGTCGTGCTGATAACGTGTTGTGGAAGGATTCTTATTTCTCTCATTCATATCTCATCATATTTATACAAGATCATAGACCGTCATAAGGAATAGGATAAACACTATCCTATGATGATAAGGATAACTATGAAATAGAGATAATGACAAGTTAACCTAATATTTATCCTACCACGTTTGTATTTTTGTGTGTTGATCTGAACAACAACCGTCGTTTCTATGCCCCCACACGCAAATTGGGCCTGGAATTAAACTGACTGGTTGGTGATATAAGCGTTTTACCTACCACATCTCATTTGCTAGTCCACCTACCATTATACTCGTCCGTCAAACTTAAAAATTGACCGGCTGTTACTTTAGTTAAACCAGGATTTGATCAGTTTTTAGTTAAACCAGTTTTGCAAGCTAATTGTCTGACTATAACAAAGACAATCGTTTTTCACTGATATGTAAATTTCTTTCCATTTTAGCAATAAAATCTAAGAAAATGTTTGCTGGCTTTGTAGCTATAGATTTTCACATTTCCTCTTTATTTTTTTTTATAAATATTTTAATGATAATGAAATCTCGCAACATATATATCTTTCAACCAATATGTGGCGAGCAATGGTTGATTCCCAATCTCGTTTGGTTTCCAGAGTATCCCTAGAGTCTATACACATGCATACCTACCTACCAAACTGATGCATTGTGGATCAATCATGGACCCATGTGTGGGACTCAAATGGTTAATGTAGGAGAATCAAAGACATTGCATCAATGGAGTTAAGACTTTCTCTTTTTCCATGTAAATCACACAAAGCCAATATAATTACTCATCCTATCAATTTTCTATCGAATAATTTTTATTTTATATTACATAGATTTCTCCCAGAAAAGGTTCCTTCTATTTTAGTTTTTTTTTTCTGTACACAGAGAGAAATTGATTTTTTTTTTTTTTTGTAAAGATTCAAATATGGACAAGCAAGTTAACATTTCCATAGTTGGATTATAGGAAACATGTTTTCAAACATGTACAACTTCACCATAACGTGAAGACACAACAATAGTCATCAAAATCATCCAGTAAGATAAAAACACATGAACACAAAGTCTAGACAAACCCACAAAAGCAAAATTATACACTTTCACTAACGTACACGCCGTCACTGAATCAAGGACAAAATCAGAAGAAATCAATTTCCAAATAATTACCAGAAGGCTTCACATCAACAACACTTGTCGGCTTACCATCTCCCTGACTACGACTATAACCACGTCCTTGACTCTGAGCACTCTCCACGATCTTCACCGGCTGTGGAACCTGAGGTGGGTTGGTACATCTAATCAAAGCCCAGTTAATACTCTGAAAAAACGGATGCTGCTTAATCTCAGTAGCTCCTCTCCTATAAGCCAACCTATGCTGAGGCTCCTTCACCAGCAACCCTCTGATCAAGTCCCTAGCCGCAAAGCTCACACTAGGATGCTCAGGAAACCTCAACGGCTGTCCAACCACATTGAACAGCGTCGCTCTGTTCGCGTCTCCTCTAAAGGGTGTCTTCCCAAAGAGAAGCTCGTACAAGAATATCCCAAACGTCCACCAGTCAACCGCGCTTCCGTGTCCTTCTCCTTTGATGATCTCTGGCGCTAAGTACTCGTGTGTGCCGACGAAGGACATGGACCGTGCGCTTGTTGGTTCAGCCATAAGCTCCGGGAGTGGTCTGACTTGCCGTGCTGACTCGTTTAGTTTCTTCTTGTTCTTGCTTTTGGACAAGAACCGTGGGGTGAAACACACTGGTTGGATGCAGTCTGGTTGGACGATGCAGCTCTGGCTGTCTACGCAACTCGGCTGGATGCAGTAGCTTGAGGTTTTGGATTCGAGTGTTGTGGCTGCTGCGAAGCGGACTAGTGTCGGAGAGACAGAACATCTCAGGGAGAGATCGAAGTCTGATAGCATTATGTGTCCATCTTCACGTACTAACACGTTCTCTGGCTTAAGGTCTCTGTATATGATCCCAAGCATGTGTAGATACTCCATAGCTAGAAGCACTTCAGCAACGTAGAATCTAAAAAGAAAACACATCAAAATCGCAACTTGTTTTAGCAAAACGTAAACGTTAAAACGCGAGAACGCAAACCATAATCAAAATCCTTACTTTTTTAAGGAAAACGCAAACGTTTAACAACGAGAACGCACAACAACATCAAAATCGAAACTTTTTCAGAAACGCAAACGTTAAACCGCATAGAAAACGCAAACCAACCTCAAAATCGAAACTTTTCAGCAAAACGCAAACCAACCTCAAAATCGAAACTTTTCAGCAAAACGCAAATGTGAGAACGCAAACCAACATAAAAATCCAAACTTTATCAGCAAAACACAAACGTTTAAACGCGAGAAGGCAAACGTTAAACCGTTAGAACACAGTTTTGAGTTTGAGTTTATGTTACCTAGCAGCATGTTCCGGGAAGTACTTTCCAGGTTGTTTTTGCCGGAGAGAATGTAAATCACCACCGGGACAAAACTCCATAACCAGACACGAGTGATTCTCTGTTTCGAAATGTGAATACAGAGTAGGCAAGAACGGATGATCCAACGACTGTAGTATCTCCCTCTCCGTCTGAGCCCTCACAAGCTTCTTCCTCGCCGCAATCGCCGCCTTCTCCATGACCTTCACGGCGAAAGTCTCTCCCGTTCCGATCAACTCCGCTAAGTAAACAGTCCCGATGTCACCTCCACCAAGCCTCTTCACCAGCTTGAAATCTTTAGCCTCCAAAGACGACCCGACCCGAGAACGAACCTCCTGAATCGCGACCCATCGTTTATCGTTGTTAGCTCTGTGAGGCTTGTAACCTGCGTTGTTGCTCAACCCGCTCGAGCTGCTCTCGTCGCTCCCTGTGCTTCCTCTGTATGTCAACACACCCATCTTCTCGAGATCGATACCTCCGACGCCGAGTGTGCTCGCGCAGTCGCTGAAGCTTTGCTTGGCTTCTGTGTAGAGCGGTGCTGTGTAGAAAGTGTTGGTTGGGCTAGGGTAGAATCTAGGCTCTGGTTGTTTCTTCTTCTTCTTCTTCGTCTGTGTGATGTGAGATGATGAAACAGAGTGTTCTAAAACTTCAGGGGAAGTTAATGGCGGAGGTTCTTGATTCTTGGTGGCTCTTGAATCGATTGAATGTGAGGTAACGGAGCATTTGGATTTGGGTTTAGTGTTTCTTGGTTTGGAAGATGAGGCAACGTGATCTATTGAGGGATCCATTGAAGGTTCCTGAAAGAAAAGATGTAACTTCAAAACAGAGGAAGGCCACTTCGAAAACAGAGGAAATAAAGAAACGATTTTTATATTGAGAAAAAAAAGGAAACCCAGCAAAGATTACTGATTTCGTCTAAATGATTAGGGTGTGTTGCTTAAACTTAATCAACCACAACGATTCTAAGTAACCGCCGAGAAAATGCAGAGAGAAAAGATAAGCTTTTTTTTCTTTCCCGCGAAAAACAGAGGAGATGAGTGAAGTGAAAAGAACCATATTTTTTTGACGTTGGTTGAGAATCTTTCTTCTTCTTTGACGATCTGATCCAATCAATGTCCGAGTGAGAGAGAGAATCGATTAAAGAAAGGTATAGTTGCTTCTGCTTGTTTATATCCTCTGTTTTTTTTTTCTTCAGGTGAATGACGAAGACAAGAGGGGGAAATTAATAAGAAAGTATAAATCTGTTCGTCGTTTAATGGGAAAGTTTTTTTCTAATCAACTTTTTACACTTCTCGATCTTGCGATGTTCCCTCAAAAGCAATGTTTCTTGTTTCTTTTTTTTTGTTTTGTTTTGTTGTAATTGTTTGTTTATGAAAAGGGCCAAAAGGCTAATCACTGTAATTAAGTAGGGAGCCGCTTGTGAGCATTTAGTTAGTGGATTATATTATACACTCGGTAGTGTGTGTATCAATGTTCGAGTTATTAGTAGTAGTATTTAATAGTAGGGTCGTAACACACATAGGGCCACCACATTAATTCTGGGCATATTCGATGAATCTTGAGTTCAAAATTTTAAATTATGAAATCGACTGTCTCTTTACTGTGAATAATTTTATATGAAAGTGTGAATGATCCAATTTTTTTTGTTGGATGTGGTTTTATATTTTAAGGTGTTGTGAGTCCATAAAGAATTTTTAAAAGAACCAAGTGGACTGTTGTTGGGCCACGCTTTACCACCATATTTCTATCTTACGAAAGGCTCGTTTGTACTAAATTCAGTTTTAAGAAACGGTAACTGAGAAAACATGGAAGGTGCATTAAACTTACCATATGGTGTAATATTATAAAAATGGCAGAAGTTGATAGAAGTAGAATGGATATGCCAATTTAGATGGCAGTGTGCGGTAGATAGTTTTGTCAAAATAGTAATGAAATTTTACGGGTTACATAAGGTAAAACAGTATTGACAACCCACAAAAATAATCAGGTCATGATCTGAATATCATGTAATTTTATAAAAACACCTTCAATTTTAATACTTCCTTAAATAGTTCCTAGCTAATTTGATTCATTTGCTATTTTTCGGATAACATGGAAACCTTACTCATATTTAAAGGGTTTCGTTCTTTTGTTGTTTTTGCGATTCATCGAGTCTTGTGTATGTTGACTTTAATGTTAGAGAATAGATGGGGTAACACTCTCTTTTATTTGTCACAACTTTTATTGTTATTGTTTCAAATATATTAATCCTCTTCAAACCTACTTTCTGAACTCGCATAATGAAAAGATCACTGCGTATCAGTATTTGTAAATTAATCTGGAGAACATCATTAGGTTGACTCATTTCCGTTATGGTTGTAGTTTATGACATATTAAAGAAAATGTTTTTAGTTTGTATTTAACAAAAATAAAGATTAAAAATTGAAGACCAAACTAATTTTTAAATCATTTAATTTGTTTATTATATGCGGTTGTGATTCACTAGTTTTTTCACCTTTTCTTGAGTTATGGCATTTTTTATATTGGGATACTATTGATTTAATGTTAGTTAATTAAAAGAGAGAAAAACAGTATATGTTGGATTACGCTTCAACTCTTGAACTGATGATGTACTTTGTGAGTAAAAAAAAAATTATGTACATTAGTATAAAAACACATGCGACAAGGGTTATCCATTTTCACAAATTATCCGTCTCAAAGTTCGATTTGCAGATAACATTTTATATTCAATGAAAATTATACATGGAATCATAATCATTAGATATAAATTGCACCAAGACAGTTTTGTTGGTGGGTTTTAGTTAGAGTATTTTATATCACGAGACATGTCCTCCTAAGTATTCGAGATGGCTGGTACATTGAACCAGCGTTGATAAAAAAAATTGATAGCATTTTTTCAAAAAACTATATCTTCTTCATTTCTAGAATAATTGCTGTAATCGTCTAAATTCCATTAACTTAATTATGTTGGATGAATATAACATTAATCCACTGTTGACAAAATGTATGAATAGATTAAATACTAAATTACTCCATTTTAAAGAGAAAAAGATACAACTTTGATACAAACATATGAATTAATAGTTTTTCTTACAAATATATGAACTAATAGTTACTTCCTCCGTTTTTTAATAGATGATGCTTTAGGATTATGTACATAAATTAATTTGTTTTTTTACATTTTTAAAATGAAAATATCATTAACTATTTACTTAATTACAATTAAATTAATAATAAAATAGAAAGTATAATAGCATTGGTCATATAACATTAATTTTTATAGAAAATTAAAAATATTATTAGTTTGAACAAAAAAGTTCTTCTAAAACATCAAACTTAAAAATTGGAAGAAGTATTAAAATACCCTTAAGACTGACCAACTTTAATGAAGGAACCGGAAGTTACGACCGAGGCGTCGCACCAAAAGCCTCACATGAACGCACGTGAACTCTCGGCAACAACACGTGGACACATTTTTTAACCTGCGATATTATCTCTCAGTGCATGCACTATATAGTCTTGACTCTTGCGTTTGCAAAATATTCGTCTCTTCGGAAGGGCAGTACCGTCATTGACTCAAACCACCACTGTCTATTATCAATTTGATTATCAAAGCCACATATTATTTATGGAAATTTTGGATGGAACAAGACGAGGACACTAAATTTTGATGTGACAAATGGCCCCTAAGTGGTTTAATACATTTCAATATGAGGTCCAAAACATGAATATTTACTATTTTTGGTTGAGTCCGATCACTTCAAAATATTGTTTTTGAATATTATATTTCCCAATTCAGAGTATTCACGTAATATATTTCTAATTTGCTCATCAACAATTGATGATAGGATGAGAAACACATATTATATTTCTAACTAAATTTGAAAACTTAGCAAAATCATGGCCTCTTATATTGTTTTTTTTTTAACACCATATATATTAATCATAAAAAACCTTTAAGGAAGGAGAATATCGTTGATATTAGAGAGACTTGAATTTGCTATCAAATCAGCAGAAGCATTAGCAGCTCTCATGATAAACGAAAAATAACAAGCGATAAAAAAAGAAAAATAGATAATCGTTGTCCCGATAGCTTCCATAGAGATCCACTAGAGGAAGCTTTGAGTTGCTTGCTGCAATGAACATTTGACAATCTGAATAGATCCAAATTTTAGAGTAACCCGCTGCTTGAGCCTCAGCAAAAAGGGGTGAGGTTAATTACACATACTTCATGAGATGTTTCTTGCGCTAAGATGTAACCTTCGCTTGTAGATAAAATCCATCCACATCTTACTATGTAATACAAAGCTCGCCGTGCTCTGTCGGTATGAATAAGAATCTTGTATGCCTCAATTGGGTCGGAGTGTCGGGATCGAGCAATAAGCTGGCGTTGTGGACGAATAAAGAGCTGAGCATATTTAATGAGGATTTCAGACACGGAAAATGATATGTTTTCAAAAATTAGATTGTTGCTTGCTGTCCAAAGTCCCCAACAAATCCATGTGAAAAAATCTTTGATGACGCCTAGAGGAGGTAAAGGGATGAGAACTTTGTATGCATGAAGAGCTTCCTCAATGGATGCATATCTAAGAGGTTCGGCAGAGGATTGAAACAAATCCGAAGACCAAAGTTTTCTTGAGAATTCACAATGAAGGAATATATGTGGCGATGTCTCTCTGTCTGCTCATCGGGGGCAGCCTGAAGCAGTTAGTAAAGCCACATTTTGCCAAATTTTCACTGAGACAATACTCCTTGAGTAATCTTCCATATAAATAGTTTAAGTTTTGGAGAGATACTGGCTGCCATAGTCATAGATCCTTCTAGTTTGGTACTAGATGTGACGGAGGACAAGCAGGTGACAAGTTATCATGGGTATAAGCAAGAGAATACCCATATTTTGTTGAGTAATAGATTATCACAAACTTCATGCAAAATGAAGTCACATTCGTGTGTACATATGTAGGATGGGTAAGGATAATTCTGACTCCTGACCATCGATTGCTTTCATCATAGACAGGGTCATCATCTTTGAGCTTTAGATTGTGTTGATGACTTACTTCATCACACTGTCTTCTCCCACCTTGAATGGCAATATCTATTTTTGCATCCGCTTTAACAATGTTCACCATTTGTGTACTGAATAAAATATCAAAACTTACAATACGTCACCTAATTCTCTTCAATTATTAAAACTTTGTAGAATGTGAAATTGATGTTAAATATTCTCTTCTTTTTTTTAATATAAATAATTTTAAATTTTTTTGCACACTGATTAAAGAATTAAGATTTTTTGTTTACTCTATTTCGCTTGTCTAAAAACAACAATAATTATAACTAATTCAACTAATAAAAATCATACGGCCGAATATAAATGGTCATAAACATCAAATTAAATTTGATTTTCTCATAGAAACCTGAAAATATAAGTTAAAACGAAATTAAAAAAATTCGTAAAACACCATATAAAATGAAAAAGAGGCAGTGTAATATCTTAGAAGCGTGACCACCCCAACTACCCCTGTATAATATACTAACGTGCCAAACATACTCTTCACATATTAATCGACAAAATTTATTTATACAGCTTTTCTATATATAGATTGTGGGGTTTAAATTGATGTACGAGTGACAGTCTTAAAGACTAAAGGCCAATTTCATGTTTAACAGAATTTCAAACTTAGCATTGGGGGTTTTATTGGACAGACAAAAAAATTAACCAAATTTGGTAGTTTCGTAATCAGATAGTTCTTTGAAAAATACTTTAAAATAATTTTTAAAAAGTTTTTGTCACCAAAATAATTTTTAAAAGAAAAATGATCAAAATAAATTTTATTAAAAAATGTAAATATACATTTATATTTTTTTGTTTAACTAATCTAAATTTAGGGTTTAGAACTTAGCATTGGGGGTTTTATTGGACCGACAAAAAAATTAACCAAATTTGGTAGTTCTGTAATCAGATAGTTCTTTGAAAAATACCTTAAGATAAACTTAAAATTTTTTTTTGTCATCAAAATAATTTTTTTAAAAAAATGACCAAAATAAACTTTATTAAAAAATGTAAATATATATATTTATACCTCTTAGTTTAACTAATCTAGTTTTCGGGTTTATTAGAAATGGAACTTAAAAATTAAAATAAAATAAAAAATATTAGTTATTTTAAAATAAAAGATATCTATTTTGGTTGTTTTTCTTAAATTTATTTTTGTGATAAAAATTTCAAAAGAGTTTATTTAGGAGATTTGCCAAAGTTCTTTTATAAAACTCTGGTTGATGTGTGAGAACATTTTACTGGTCTCGGAAGTTCTTCAAATATATTAAAAGTATAAATTCATTGAAAATTACTCTTAAAATTGATATTCAAACATCTGTTCAGGAGACTTAGAGGAGAAATCGGTCAAAATCTAGGAAAAATTTCAAGTTTACTACTTTTGTTATACCACTTTTGTTATAGTACTTTTCATTTTTACCTTCAATTAAGAGACATTTTCATAAATATCATTTTTTAAAAGGTATTTTTTTAAAAAAAATTTAATTAAAATCCTAAATTTTACATTCCTAAACCCTACCCTACCTTACCTCCACCCCAAAACCTATAATAATATGTTCGATTTATAGATTATATATATATATATAGGCGATGCGAATAAATATCTAACGTTACAAACATTAAATACATTTTCTTATCTTATATTTTTTTTGTAAAATTATATATTTATTTCTGTATAGATAACTGTCCATATTGTTTTTGTTAAAATGCATAATCATAATTAAAGAGAAAATGTCACCTTTAACATAGTTTACGTAGGTTTTGGTTGTTTTGTCATGGTTTAGGCAAGTTTAGGCTAACTTACAATATATAGTTATTGAAAACTCTATCATCATAACTTCGACGACTTGTAAGAATGAATGATAAGAGTACTCTATGTAATCGACGTCAAACCATAAAGTCTAAAAACACCCATAAGGACATGCATTGATGACTATGTAGTGATGTAAAGTATGATTTATGATGGCGCAATGGTCACATGGTTTGCTACAGAATAAATTTATTGGTAGTTATTACTCTCAATAATTTGATTTAAACTCAAAAGAAATTGAATTTTTTTATTAAAATTTTGTGTTATTCAATCATAGATTTTATCGATTCTTAAATTTTTTTTTGTGTTATTGGATTTAATAAATTTCAAATTCCATTAAATATTCGTGTTATTCAATTTTTGGTGATTTTGTGGTAATTGTATTTCAATGAAATTTAATGAAAAATTTCCTAAATTTGTAACAAATCAATTCTTTACCTTTAACATGAGATTTGAAAATGATTTTTTATATTGTTTATTTATCAAATATATACGTCAAAATTATTGATCATTATAACATGAGAGGTTTGAAAACATAATTTTCACTATAAATTTACAAATATTTTATTATTTTGATAAATGATTATAAAATATATTATGTTGTAATATAGTTTTCAGGGAACTATCTTATCCTAAATAGCTACATATTTAGATAATGATATATGATTAGTTCGAAATTAGTCAAAAAATTTATTCACTTTTTCTTTAATAATTTATTCTTTTATATAAAATAAAAATCAATAATTTTTTGTTTGTCAAATATTTGTAAACTTTTCTCTTTAGTGTAAAAAGATTAGTTCATAGAATTAAGAAGAATTGATATAATCAAATTTATTCAAATTTTTATAAAATTCAGGATCTCAAATTAGACAAATATATTAAAATTCTTATCAAATTCTTTAAAATACCTTAAAGCTAGAGAAATTTTTGTGTTTATCACATTATTGGTATCATTTCATTTTTACCTTCATTAAATATACATTTTCATAAACACTATTTTTAAGAAGAATTATTTTTTCAATTAATTAGAATCATAAATTTTACATTCTTAAACCCTAACTCACCTTACTCCCACCACTCAACTCTAAACCCTAAGTCTTAGATTATTTAATCCAAGGATTATAAATTTCTTTCCTTTTAAAAAAAATAAAAATAAAATTGATTAAGGTAAAAATAAAAATTGATACAAAAAATAGTATTTTTGACAATTTCCCTTAAAACTATTTTTTTATTTTTTCAATTAAATTCTTTTAAAATTAGTTAAATTCTTGGATCCACTACCACCCCTAAGTAAAAGTCACAGTCATAGTAACAACAGTCTAAATTTTAACATTCTTTCAAAAATAAGTGATGTAAAGTTTTGTTTTAATTGAAATACGACATAATTTAGGGATCTCAAACACGACCATCATTATTAGGAAAAATGTGCTTCCTGATTTATGTTCGTCCCTTCTTGCCTGATCAATTCCGGACGAAGGATTATCAGCAAAATATCCTTTAACAAAAAAAAAAAAGACTATCAGCAAAATATCACTGGTATAGTAAAGACTGGAAATAGAAATATTTTTTAATATTTATAGCGAGAGTGTGTATATAAACAAAAGTAAGCTCAAAGTTCAAATGCACACAAAACAATCTTCTCTAATGGATTTTATATGCATACCTATCGTTTGTTTTCTCATCTTACTTCACTTTCTCATCAAGAAACCAAATACGAGCTTCATTATGACGAACTGGCCTCTTGTAGGGATGCTCCCGGGCCTGTTGATGATGCTCCACCGGATCTATGATTCCACCTTGGAGCTTGTCGAGAGCTCCAACATGACATTTCAGTTCAAGGGTCCATTGTTGTCTGGTATGGATATGTTGGCCACCGTTGATTTGTTGACGTCCTACATTAAGCTAGACACAACCAAGTACAAGATCTTGAACCCTAGTGATGACCATTTCCTCAAAGATGTCATGTTGGGTTACATTGTAGCCGGGAGAGATACCCTTACCTCTGCACTCACTTGGTTCTTCTGGCTTCTCTCAGAAAACCCTAAAGTAGTGGCCAAGATTCGCCAAGAAGTCAACAAGCATCTGCCAAAATCCAAAACTAGCCATGATGAGAAGTCATATTTTGATCACAATGAGCTCAACAAGCTGGTGTACCTACATGGCGCGTTGAATGAATCAATGAGGTTATACCCACCAGTTCCCTTGGAACGCACGTCTCCCGTAAAAACAGATGTGCTTCCAAGTGGGCATAAAGTCCATGCAAACTCCAAGATAATTATCCTTATCTACGCGCTTGGGAGGATGAAGGCTGTATGGGGAGAAGATGCATCAGAGTTCAAACCAGAGAGATGGGTTACCAATACAGGTAGCTTAAGGCATGAACCTTCCTTCAAGTTCTTAGTGTTTAATGCTGGACCAAGAACCTGCCTTGGTAAGCAATTAGCTATGAATCAGATGAAGACAGTTACTGTGGAGATATTACAAAACTATGACATTCCTGTCATCAAAGGCCAGAAGATCGTTCCACATCCTGGTCTTGTTCTTTTCATGAAGCACGGGCTTAGCGTCACAATTTCCAAGCGAGATTCAGCTTAGTGAAGTCCATCGTGAATTAAAAATCGTACTATGAAGCATAATAAAAAATAATATTAAGAAGCATTTATATAGTCTATGAAGATTCCCTTTGCTTCCTTATATGTATTTTATGATTGATGAAATGATGAACATCAAACTTAATATTAATATAATATAATATAATATAATATAGATAATGATCAAAATAGATCTAAAAAAAGTTTTTGTCCCTAAAATAACATTCAAAGAAAAAAAATGACCAAAGCAAACTTTATTAAATAATGTAAATATACATTTATTATCATTGGATTAACTAATATATATTTAGAGTTTAGAATTATAGTGTTAGGTTTTGAAGGTGAGGTGAAATGGAAGTACGTTTCCATTTTTTTCATTGTAATGGTGAATATTATGTGGAATGTAAAGCAATTAAGCATTCATAAGATTATTCAGTTGCACCTGAAACATGTCCGATTAATAGTTTCTTATGTGGTCTTTGTATTCCATAATCTATTAGTGGCAACACCTGAACCAATTTGTGAGATAAGTTTCCTTCTTCAGGGTGTATTTCGTTGCTACCAGTTACACAACACAACAATAATTGTAGATACCAAAACAATCTTGTTTATTAACATTCAATGATCATCATATTTCTACAAGGAGAAAATGCTTAAAGATAGATCCCATGTCTCTACAAAGTAGGATATAAACATATGTTGTTGTTATCTAAAGGAAGTAGTCTTTATCTAAACTCTTCTAGGATCTTCTTTCTTAATATTCACCCTCATATAACATATATTTCGTCTATATGTTACTTTGGTCCTGAAACCAATTCACCAAACCTTAAAACTAAAACATACATGTATTCAAACACAGATTCGAATCCATAAACAATAAACCCTAAATCAAAGTGCATGTCACATTTCGTATGGAATGAAATGTATGATTTCGAGTTAATAATGTCAACATGAAATAACAAATTAATGGAACAAATCCAACTTTGTTTACTAAAAAAATAGTGTAAGTAGAATTGGAATAACAACTTAATTAGATTGAAAGAACTTTGTATATCCAAACCACATGTTTTGAAATTAGTGTTTGCAATCATTATAATACATTGATTTTATAATATAATGATTGCAAACATTGATTTTACCCGGGCTTCCGAGTGTTTGAGAGAATGGAGAATCTCATGGGTGATGAGTTCTTTATTGGTATACTTACATTTCAAACTCTTAACCTGTTATGTATCATCAATATATTAATAGATACATATATTTATGCCGTTCAAAAAAAGAATACATATATTTATATATAGATGGAGTTCCACATTAAGCGTCTAAATTTCTGAAAAAGACAATGTATGCTCTACACAATTCAAAGAACAAAAAAAATTCACTCATCACTCATCTGAAAGATAGACGGACCTTCACAGCAGCTAGGCAGAACACTCGTGGCAACGTGGTCGGGTAATAAAACTGTTACGAACCACTTTGATATCAAACTCTTACTTTCGAAATGTGAACCCAAAGCATAAATACTGGTCTGTTCCTAAAAGGCAATGGATATGAAGAGTGGAGCAACGCTCGTGACATGTATAGAACCATTTGTCTTGATCTATTCTCCTCTACGTATGTCTTGCACCAATAATCTCCATGTGGATGTTCCATGTACTGTAAAGACGCTGTGTTTTTTTCTTATATGTGCCTTACCAACTTGGGAAGAGTAGCACAACCAAAACATAAAAAGAAGTCTCAAGCATAATAGATTATCACAAACTTCATGCAAAATGAAGTCACCATCGATTGCTTTCATCATAGACAGTCATCATCTTTGAGCTTTAGATTGTGTTGATGACTTTATCACACTGTCTTCTCCCACCTTGAATGGCAATATCTATTTTTGCATCCGCTTTAATAATGTTCACCATTTGTGTACTGATTTAAATATCAAAACTTACAATACGTAACCGAATTCTCTTCAGTTATAAAAACTTTGTAGAATGTGAAATTGATGTTAAATAAAATATCGTAGAAGCGTGACCACCCCAACTACCCCAGTTAAATATACTAACGTGCCACACAAACTCTTCACATATTAATCGACCAATTTATTTATATAGCTCTTATATATATAGAATTTGGGTTTTAAACGATGTATGAGTCGGTCTTAAAGACTAAAGGCTCATCTCATGTTTAAAACGAGTTTCAAACTTTGCATTGAGGCTTTTATTGGACCGAAGGAAAATTAACCACATCTGGTCATCCATGAACACTCCCGGATGGTTAGATAATTAAAAAAATTGAGATTAAGCTGCTCTAGTTCTAATTTATAATTGGAAATTAGATTTTTCTAAACTTTTATAAATTTTCTTTCAAATTCTACCTCTAATTTGTTTTGCAAAAAGTAATTATAACTTTTATTAACATACAAGTGAAATTGTTAAAATATAATATTAATTTATTTATATTTAAATTTCAAAAGAGAGAATCATAATATGAATATTGAATAAATTTTTCTTTTATTAATATGAGGGTATTCCAGCAAAATCCAAAGTATGAATAGACCATTTTTTTGAATATTCAAATTAGTTTTGGGTAACAGGTGAATCTAATCTAAAATATGTTAGAGCACCTTCATTGGAGGTACTTGAGAGGGGTCCTTAACAAAAAGTGATGGTGGGTTCTACCAATTTTGTTAAAGACCGGTTCCAAAAAATCTCAATTTAAGGAGCGGTTCTTGCACTGTTTCGTGGGTCCACTGACATGTGGCGACCCACAATTGGTTGATTTTTTTTTTTTTAAATCCAAAAAAGAAATTAAGGATCCTATAGAAATCCTTAATGGATGGAGATGCTCATAGGGTTTTAATCTCATTGACACCCGACCACTCCTCCCAGACAGTATTTAATAATTTTGACTATATTTTTCTAACGAGGCTTCCCATCCAGTCGTGGCAGTTTAACATCCAGATGAAACAATTAACTGTTCATTCAAATTATAGGGTCACTATAGAAGCCGTGCAATTGTGGCTTTCGGTGCCGTAAAGGTAGACGGTGTTGGAATGAGAAACTTATTAGAAATGGAGAAAGTGTTTAAGTGTTTGAAGAGAAGAGATTTTATGAAGAGGAAACTTTTTTTATTTCTTGGATGATTCTTGAAAACTTGGATGATACAAAATGAGAAGAGAGTGGAGGTATTTATAGCCTCCAAAATACAAAATATCTTACATATTTTATTCTTAAATCTAGATAATTCTACTAAAATATCTTGATATTTTTATTCTAATTATCTAGATAATTCTATGAAAATATCTAGATTTTTATCTTAAGGAGGTGGAAGATTTTTCTAGATAAATTCTAGAACTTGGGTCAAATTTGGGCTAACATGATTATTAGATTATTAGCCCAATGATTAACCCAAATCAAGTTTATGTTTCAACACCCTCCCTTAAACTTGATTTGGTTTCTCCGAGTAAGCTCCTCATCTTGATAAAGTCTTCACGCTTGAGTGGTTTGGTGAAGATATCAACTACTTGATCATTTGTCTTCACATACTCCAATTGCACATCCATCTTGGCAACACATTCTGGAATGTAGTGATAACGAGTATCAATGTGCTTACTCCGATCATGGAAGACTGGATTCTTCGCCAATGCTATTGCCGACTTGTTATCAACAAAGATCTTCGTTGGCTCCTCTTGTGGCAGGCTCAACTCCTTTAGCAAGTTTCGTAACCAAATAGCATGGCAAACACATGAAGTAGCCGCTACGTACTCCGCTTCACAAGTAGAGAGGGTAACAATTGGTTGCTTCTTTGACATCCATGTGAAAGCGGTTTCTCCAATGAAAAATACGAAGCCACTTGTGCTTTTCCGGTCATCAACGTCTCCACCCCAATCACTATCGCTATATCCAAAAAGCTTGTAATCGTCAGAGATAGAGTAATACAAGCCAAAGTTGATTGTACCTTTGATATAGCGTAAGATCCTCTTAGCTGCCTTGAAATGAGTTGTTGTTGGATGCTCCATATATCGACTCACAACTCCAACTGCGTGTAGGATGTCGGGCCTTGTGCAAGTTAGATAACGTAGACTTCCAACTAAGCTCTTAAAGAGTGTTGGATCAACACTCTCTCCTTCTTCTTCCTTTGATAACTTGACTCCACATTCCATTGGTGTGCAAACTGGATTTGAGTCTTCCATCTTGAACTTCTTAAGCACTTCTTTAGCATATCCTTCTTGAGTGATGAAGATTCCATTTTCTTCTTGCTTTACTTCAATGCCAAGGTAGTATGACATTAATCCAATATCAGTCATCTCAAACTCCTTTGTCATCTCCATCTTGAAATCTTCAAACATAATCGGATTGGTGCCAGTGAATATCAAGTCATCCACATACAAGCATGCAATCAATATATCGTTGTTTTGGGTTTTGATATAAAGTGCATGCTCATATGGACACTTGATGAAGTCTTTCTCCTTGAAATACTTATCAATCCGAGTGTTCCATGCTCTTGGTGCTTGCTTTAATCCATAAAGTGCCTTCTTCAGCCTTAAGACTTTGTCTTCTTCACCTTTGACTATGTAGCCTTGTGGTTGCTCAATGTAGACTTCTTCCTCAAGGTCTCCATTTAAGAAGGCAGATTTGACATCCATTTGATGTATCTTCCATCTCATTTGGGCTTTTGCCACCAGTCTCGCCTTGTATCTTTCAACTTCTCCTTTAGAGTTCTTCTTTGCCTTGTACACCCACTTCACACCTATTGCCTTATGCCCATTAGGAAGTGA
>CAJHQP010009413.1:0-22526 GCA_905132765.1 Moricandia arvensis
ACTGGAGCTCCAAACGGCATCAATCCTGAGGACTTGGACATGGACGAATCCTTTGGCCTCACGTTGCATAAGACCAACCCGTTACATGTTGTTCCTGTCAAGAAACGCCATTAGATTAACCATTGTAGTATATATTCTTTTATATGTACGAATACAGTTTCACGAACTGAATAACATTTGACCTTATGGTTACATCTCAAGGTCTATCAGTGAATTTTAGTTTCAAATAAATTTAAAATTTATTCAAACTCAAAACACATTTTATATACTAAATTTGGCCAAAGAAAGCATCATCATTCCTATAACTTCTGTAAACTGGATCAAAAGGACTGAATTAATTAAAGAATCATCTTGACACTAATCAGAGCATCATTTCATTGTCAGTAAAAATTTCTTAAACTTTTAATGGTTTTTTTTCTACACCATTTTTTGTTTATTAATGTGACATACATATACACTAATTTCTACCATCAATTCATAACCTACTAATCTTTGACTAAATTTCACATTAAATAAGAAATCTTTATCTTCACTGACACTACAAAAAGAGGATAACAACAATAATTTGGACGGTTGCAGCGACAATTTGAAGACAAGGACAAGAATCATTTTCGAAATTCATAAAATTGATTTCTTAGTAAAACTCATTTTCACGTCTTTGTCTATCCAATATTTTCAAGAATTATGAGATTGCCGCTTATGACATAATGAATGGATTGATTTTTCTGGCTATGAATGGATTGAATTTTCTTTTTTTTTTTGGTAAAAATGAATGGGATTGATTTGTCGTTTGGTTTCAATTGTGTATATTATTAGCAACAACGAAGACAAGAGGATAATATGGCATGGTCCTAGAAATGGACCAAGGTTTTGTTGTTACTTAGCACAATATGACAATACCAAACCAGCCGAGCCGTGCGAACATTCATGGTTATCCGAAGCGAATCATAAAAATCTCTTCAATAAAAATAATAATACATATCACTATAAAGAATAAACATTAAATAATATAACTTAAATATTTATTATATAACAAGTCCTATTTTTGTAAAAAATATTAATCAAGTATTTATTATTCAATTATGTACTATTTTGAAAGATAAGATAATTAAATGACTCAAATTTTTGTCATAGTTGAATAAAAATATATTTTCTAAACTTCATTTTTTTTAATATTTCAAAAATGCATTCAAAACTATATAATAGCCAATACCATAATTCTTTAAATAAATCCATTTTTCATTCTAAGCCCAACTTTTTAATTATAATTACCAGTTTTTCATGTGTAAACTCAAGTTCTTGTAATTATATTATACCTCTGAAGTATAGATGTTGTTCTTGATATTTAAATATTTTTTATTGCCCTAAACGAAGGTTTCATTTTTATATGTTGTGGCACGGCACTGCAAACCAGTATGCCTTCCATTAAAAAAGAACGTGTCCGACATAAATAAGATTTGTTTGTCCATTTTGATGTCCTAAATGGATACGAACTATATACAGTAAGTAAAATTTGTTGTCATTATAACGACAAATAAGCTTTGGACTTAGCTCAAACAACCATGTACAACTTCTTAACGATTGTTTACACCTTTACGTATACGTATCTAGTTGTGTGATTCGATTGGTTGGTCGCAAATGACTTTTTTTTTTCTTTCTAATTCTCATTGACAAGTGACATCCACTAACTTGCGAGAATTCATGGTCGGTAGATTTGGAAACTTCAAAATAAACAAATAATAAAAATTTCTTGTTTTGTCAACATTAGATAACATGATAAGATGAAGCAAAAGAAAAGGAACAGAACTCGTCTTGAGATAATATCCAGAATATATATATCAGTTATTTTTGTGTAGTTTTTATTATCACTTTCGAATACGTAGATGGATATTATCTTCAGGACAATCTCTGATCCTTTCTGTTGCTTTATCTTATCATGTTTCCTTATCTTCAACACTTTGGGATCCCGAAGGAGCCCGCATGGGTTCTGCAACTCTGCCTCCGGGACCTCCACGGTTACCCATCATCGGAAACATGCACTTAGTCGGAAAGAACCCACACCGCTCATTCGCCCACCTCTCAAAAACATATGGACCAGTTATGAGTATCAAGCTTGGATCTCTAAACACTGTGGTCATAGCTTCACCAGAAGCTGCACGAGAGGTTTTAAGAACACACGACCAAGTCTTGTCTGGCCGCTACTTCAATGAGGCCGTACGATCCATTGATCATCATTCTTTTTCCTTAGCTTGGCTTCACCCGTCGTCTCCTCTTTGGAGGTAACTCACTGTTTTTATCTTTTCTATCAACTAGAAGGTTTAAGATCTTTGACCATGATGATCTTCGGGATCCGCAACTAGGTAAGACTTTTGGTAGGTCCACAGATGGTAAAATATTTTTCCCCAAACGTAGCACTAGAGTTGAACTCAAATCCAGTAGCTAGCACTCAAGAAAACCTGTCTAGCTAAGTGGTTTGAGGTAACTGCGCTTGAGGTCATTTTCTTGCTAATGGTAAGGGCATGATTAATACAAAATTCTTAAGGTATGATTTTTAGCGGAATATAAGAAATTGTTTCTTAATTTTTATGAAATAATTTCTTATATTCAGCTAAGAACCCCACCCTAACAATCTTGCATTAATCATGCTCTAATAGATTTTCCTCTTTCTATGTGTCATCTACTCTGCCAACTGAGCTATCCCGGCTATTACATTATCATGGGTGGTCATGAGATTCATGGCACTTGAAACAATTACTAAACAATTTTTTTTCTTGATCCTCTAAGACCGAATAATATACATAGTAACTATTAATATTCTAGAATTATATCAAAGATCATTAGCTCAATTGAAAAAGACTATTGGCTATTATGTTAGAGGTATCTAGCTCGAATTTCTGCTGTAACGAAACTAATATTATATGATAGTAGTTTCGGATTTAGGAGGATTAATTAGGGTATAGATCTACCTTGACAGAACCAATAGAGATATGTATTGGATTAAAAATCATGTTATATTTTCAGGGTGCTGAGGAAAATATCAGTAACTCAGCTGTTCTCACCACAGAGAATCGAGGCAACCCAAGCTCTACGGATGAAGAAGGTGCAAGAACTTATCAACTTCGTGAGTGAATGCAGTGATAGAGAAGAAGCGGTTGATATTTCTCGTGCATCCTTCGTCACAGCCCTGAATATCATTTCGAATATTTTGTTTTCAGTCGACCTCGGTAACTACGACTCGAGGAAGATCAGTGACTTTCAGGAGTTGGTGATTGGCGTCATGACATCTATAGGGAATCCAGACCTTGCTAACTATTTCCCATTTATGAGGTTTCTTGACCTGCAAGGTAATAGAAAGAAGGTGAAGGACTGCTCGGAGAGGTTGTTTAGGGTTTTCAGAGAGTTGTACCATGCTCGGATCAAAGACTCTTTAAAAACGGACAATAAAGATGGTTCGTGCAAGGATTTTCTGGATGCGCTTATTCATCTCAACCAAGGAGATGAAGCTGAACTCAACATTAATCATATCGAACACCTTCTTCTCGTAAGTTTTCTTTTATGTTTCCATGGTATGGACCATACGATGGTCACGTGAACGAACATTACAAAAGTATCTAATACATAAATTAAATCATAAACAACATTCAAATAATTAAATCATATGAGATACTATTTTTTTAATCAATCTTCATATATTCAAAACATCAATCTCCTCATGGAGTATGTATGCCAAAGTATTTGATTAAAAAATTTCAATGAGATGAAAATTTAGAATAACCTAAATTCCACCAATTTTATTCTTATCATTGTGTAGGCAGTTACAACTTTAATATATCTGAATTAAACTAGGTATAATATGTGCATGTATGTGCCAGGACCTATTTGCAGCAGGCACGGACACAAACTCTAGTACCGTGGAATGGGCAATGGCAGAACTACTCCAAAACCCAAAAACAATGACAAAAGTTCAAGACGAGATGGATAGAGTAATAGGCCAAAATGGTGTCGTGCAAGAGTCAGATATCTCACAACTGCCTTATTTACAAGCTGTCGTTAAAGAAACTTTCCGTCTCCATCCAGCTGCTCCACTTCTCCTGCCTCGGAAAGCCGAGACAGATGTGGACATTCTTGGCTACCTTGTGCCTAAAGACACTCAGGTCTTGGTGAACGTGTGGGCTGTAGGAAGAGACCCGAGTAGGTGGGAGTATCCGAACCGGTTCGAACCAGAAAGGTTTTTAGGGAAAGAGACTGATGTGAGAGGCAGAGATTATGAGCTGACACCGTTTGGGGCCGGACGAAGAATTTGTCCAGGGTTGCCTTTGGCTGTGAAGACAGTGCCTCTTATGCTTGCTTCTCTTCTCTATTCATTTGATTGGAAGCTTCCAAACGGCGTCGCTTCCGAGGACTTGGATATGGACGAGAGCTTCGGCCTCACATTGCATAAGACCAATGCGTTACATGCTGTGCCTGTCAGGAAATGCGTCATTACTTGATAATGCTATATAGTTGCCCGCCTCATTTATTGAACATTATTATTTAATGATTTATTTGCTTTTGTTCAGTACGAATGTAATAATTCAGAAATCATGTTATTTATGACACAATATATAAGTTGAAATATAAAGATTGATTTCGAATTCTTGAAACCCTACAAAATTGTGGATTCTATATATCAGTAACATGATATTATTAGGGGTAAATCTCTTAAATAGATATTTTTGAAACTTTTATCACAAAAATAATTATTAAGAAAAAATGATTAAAGTAGACCTTTTTATTTTAATGTTTTTAATATTTTTCATATTTTTTTAGTTTTAATTTTAATCTCCAAAGCTCCACCCCATAATAAATCTTAAGTCTAGATTAGTAACCTAGATGTATAAATGTAAATTTACACCTTTTAATAAAATTTATTTTAGTCATTTTTCCTTAAATGTTATTTTAATAGCAAAATTTTTTTAGGTTTATCTAGGTTATTCCTCAACTATAAGTCACAACCATTATTATTCTTAATTTTCTTTTCTTAAATATATATAACTAAACAAGAAGTTTAAAAACACATAATAATAGGGATTCTCAGAACAGAGAGTTAAAATAAACAATTTTGAATACAAACTTATCAGCATAACAACTGTGTACTGTCGTGTAGCTTTGCGGATCTTTATGGATCAGTTGCAACTGAAATTGTCGCCTTTTAATTGAACTTTGGCTAGAGTAACATGGACACTACGCCATGACTCAGTCTTGGAATAAAACTACTACGTGTGGATCTTCACGGTTTTGAGTGAAGCAAGTCAACCGACAACACGAACTTTAATACTGCAAGTAAAATTATCGATTAAGAAATCATTGATATAAATAACTTTTAATAATTTGTGATAACTTTCAATTATTCTTTGGATTCTTCGGGATTTGATGTCACATTAATAAATTAGCTCGAGATACGCATGGTGTGACACAAATCACTAACAGCAACACTATGTCAAGGCTATTAACTATGATAGGTGCTCTTATCAGCTTAGTTGTAGCTTCTTTTGATTTCATCTCGTTTGCCTGGATACCTCCTGAGAGGATGGTTTGGCAAAGCAAGGTTTGTCTGCTGAGCTTGCCGTAATGGCCACACCTAACATTGGGTAGAATTAAATGAACTTTAATAATTGTTTAATGATGTTTAAAACCACAATCACTCACATTTATGAAAGTTAATAATTGTATATGCAACTGCAGCATTTACGCCAAGTCACTGATTAGACTCATAGTCGGCAACTCTATAACCCAGTAATAGAAGTTTTTTTTTGTAACTAAGTAATAAAAGATTTCTCTTATTTAATGCATAGTAAACCTTTTTGCTTTAACGAAGCTTCATAAAGTCAGCTAAGCATAAAACTATGTTATCATGCTGTAATTCCCTTAACAATTGTGTCGGAAACCCATATGGGACAGTGTAATCCGGTAAAAAGGGAACAGAGCTGGGAAGAGCTTAATTGCTAGCATGTTTAATGTTTGATCCACCTGTTATGCGAAATTAAGTTATATGGTTCCTCAACACCTACACAGATAATAAATCTATATAGGGATTATATCTCATTTAGAATTAGTTTACGCCCTTCCACATATTTGGAATATCCCCAAATTAATCAAAAAAAAATTGTCGGAAACCTTCGCTTATAAATCAACTAAGCATAAAATGGTAATGCTAGTGTAAATACTAATCTGTCAATTAATAATATATTGGATTTTTACATTAAAATAAAAATATCATTAATTATTTAGCTAAACACAACTTAATCAATAATAAATATAATGCATAATATTATAGGTTATATAACTTTAATTGTTAATTTTACATAGAAAAATAAAACGTAATTTGATTTGGAATAAAAAGACTTCTTAAAATGTCAAATACTAAAAACAGAAAGAATATAAAGAATAAACAAAATGTAAAAAAACAAACCATTTATAGTTTTAACGCCTCAAATATATTAGGGTTAGCTCCTAGGAGCTAGGACTTGACGTGATTACTCGTTATTCGGTTTGTACTTGGCCGTATTAGAGTATCTACATCAATGAACCTCCTCTTGGGGTTCATTGAATCAATTTTTATTATTAAAATTTTTCTGTTTTTTTTTTGATTTTTTTTTTTTAAATAATAATAATAATTCTAAACCAATTCCGAGCCGTCACGTGGTGAACCTTAGGAGAGAGGGGTTCATCCGAAAGAATTTTAGAAGAGAGAGATTCATAGGTTTTTGTTATTTTATTATTTTATTTTCTTTATTCCCGTGTGAATTCCTCCCATAAATCTTCAATGGGGGTGCTCTTACTACTTCTAGTTTTTAACGCCTCAAATATTCATTAGATTTAGCTCCGAAGAGCTAGGACTTGATGTAATTACTCATTATTCGGTTTGTACTTGGCCGTACCCGACTTGAAAAATAAAGTACTTGTATTATTATGTCGGATAACAAATCTTAATTCTATTATTGCTAAGTACAAGTCAAATATCCATTCTCTTTATTTTTTCTTACTATTTGATTTGTTTACTTGTTACTCATTATATGATATAATAGTTATAATTTATATCCATTAAAAAATTGTTAACATATTGTTTTCAGAAAGACAATTAATTTATATTTTAAAAATAAAATACCACATTAAAATATTAAAGTCTAGTAACTTAATTTTAACTAAAATACATTATTCGTAGATAAATAATTTCAAATGTTTTATATTCAAGTAAAACATTCAATTATTTTAAAATCAAGTGATAAACTTAGCAAGTAATAAACTGGATCAAATAACTTGCATGTATTCGAAATTTTGACGAGCACTTAATATAATACGTACAAGTTTTATGCGACTCAAGTACGAGTAATAAATTTGACTACTTAAATAAGCCAAATAGAGTATCACGTATATATAAGTTAGTGGATATTGGCTGTGTGCGTAGTCTTACACAATATATACATAAATTTGATCTTATCTGATATCTACTTTGGTTTAATCTCAAAAATCTGGATATCCATAATTATGAGGAGCAAAACAATTATTAATATTTAATATTTTTTTTAAAAAAAAAATAGATGAAATTACTTATATTTTTAAAATAGATATCCACTTTGATCCGTTATTTACATGTACATATAGTCCTTAAAAATTATATATTTATTATATTTTATGTAAATGTTACAGAAAAATATTTATTAGATATTTATTAGAGTTTTAAAAATTAAACAATAGTTTATTTTCTAATAAATATTAATATTATTTTTTACTTTTAGATTTTGATTTTTTTATTTGTAGGAATAATATCAGATATTCGGTTAATATATTTATTGAATATCAAGAAACTAAATACTCAAATGATTATAAGATAGATTCAGATCAAAATTTGATGATATGGATGAAATCCATTAGATCACAATTGACTTCAAAAATCTAGATATCCGCGATATGCTCACTCTTCCTATTCATTCCATTATTTTGTGATATGCATAGGTAAGATGGCTTATTTCAATCTGAATTTTACGGGTCATGTTTATTCATTCCCGAATTTTGAAGTAATGTGTATTCCATACTGAATTAAATAATAACTCAAAATCCAAATGATTTTATACATCGTACCTTTTCATTCCCCGAACTTTAATTAGTGCATATTTCATACTGAACCAAATAAAAATTCAAAAATACTACATAAATTTTTAAAATCGTGCGTAGTCATCCGTAAATTAACCAAAAATACTACGTATATATATGTATATATATTAACCGCCAAATGTGTTAGTCATCCGTTAATTTACCAAAAGACGTATTTTGGATAATTCTAAAAAGTAAGTTTTTAAAAAATACTATATGAACTCTGAAAATTGTGTTTATATATTGATCGTCAAAGTGTTAGTCATCCATTACTTTATCAAAACGCATCATTTTGAATAATTTCTGTAAAATGAAAAAATTACTTTTTGAAAGATTCCAAACTCTTACACTTGTGAACAAGTATAAAATAATTATTTTAATTAATAATAAATAATTTAAATTTATAAAATAATGATTTTAAAGTTAAATTTAAAACAGAATAATTATAGATCTATTTAATAAAACTAAAAGAAAATAAAAAAAAATTGATAACATTTAATTAAACTAAAACTTCTATATAAGTTAATGTTTACACGATCAATACAAATTTTGGTCTAGAACTTAATATGTTTTTACTTGTCCACTAATGTGAAAGTTGGAACCTTCCAAAATTAATAATTAATTTTGCAAAATTTAACCAAACTGATGTTGTTTTTATAAATTGACCGATAACTTACACATTTGACGGTCAATATATATTATATATATATATATATATATATATAAAAGCACAATTATGAGAATCATTTAGTATTTTTAAGTGTTACATAATTTATTCAAATGACATCCTATAGAAAAAATTAAAGGAAGACTAACATTTGATGATTTTTAATATATATATATGCACGATTTTAGAGTTTATGTAGTATTTTTTTTTAAAAAAAATTGTGTAGTTTAGTATAGAATATATACTATTATAAAGTTCAGAAATAAAAATGCACAACACAAAATTCATGTAGTATTTTTAAATTTGTTTTAGTTCAATACGTATTTTTATAAAGTTCGAGAAAGAATAAACACGACGACGACTAAGTTCATAGTATATGTCTTTTTTCCGTGATGTGCATATGCATGGTGATGACAAAAAACTGCATATGCATGGTGATGACAAAAAACTGCATATGCACGGTCAAACAAATGCATAAAGTGCTATTAATCAATAAGAGTTGCAAAACTGACGTGTAACCAAAAATCAGCTAAATGCCAAATATAATTTAATACTTCGACCGTTTCAAAAAAAATATTAGAAAAAAAATCAAATATTAAAAAATATAGTAAAATTTATTTATCAGGTTTTTAATTAATAATTTTCACAACTATTAACTGATAAAATTTCTATAAACATAATTATTGCTTTTGAATATCTCAATCTACTAGTAAATAATGAATTAAAAATATTTTAACTTTTTTGAAATAATTTTTCTAAAATATAGATTTTTTCGGAGAGAGTAATAAATTTTCATTAACTTATTTCTTTACTTATACCTATCTAGTTTATTAAAAAAGCTTGTATAATATATTACCAATTTCATAAGCATTGTAAATATCACATATATATGATACCATTTTCGTTGGTGAGACTACCAGTTCTAGAAACTAAAATAATATATATAGATAGATAAATCTCTCAAATAGATATTTTAAAACTTTTGTCACAAAAGTAGATTTAAAGAAAAAAATAATCAAAATAATTTTTTTTATTTTAAAATTATAATATTTTTAATATTTTGTAAAAAATTAAACCTCTAAATTTATATTAGTTAACCTAAGTGGTATAAATGTATATCTATGCCTTTTAATAAAATTTATTTTAGTTATTTTATCATTAAATTTATTTTTATGACAAAAGATTTTTTTTTTTTTTTTTTTTTTTTTTTTTTTTTATTAAATACCATTTATAAAATGTTTAGTCCCTTTAAAAGGGTTACCAGTCTACAAAGAGCAAATTAATAACAAAGTTACATAAAAACACATATAGAAGAAAGTTTGGTGATGTAAAAGTCGTTATGGCTGAAAATATCTGAACCAACCAGCAAGATACGTCTCTTGGGTAGGTTGACATGATTGTCGCTGATTTTGAGCAGTGAGTCGGTCCAATCCTAGAAGCTTGGCTCTCATGATGACTTTAGTTTCTCTTATCAGAAGTTGGGCCGGTCTACTTGTTGAATTGTGCAATCTTAAGTTCCTTTCTCTCCATATAATGTAGCAAATAGCATGTAGTAGAAGTTTACAAATCAGTTTAACTTTGCCATTTGGAGAAGCTGCCAAGCCCATATGATAGCACCATCAAAAGTAAGAGGTGGGTTTAGTCCCCCGTGTGCAAAGAAGGAAGTCCAAACCTCGCTGGAAAAGACACATTGAAAAAACAGATGATCCCTTGATTCATCTGCAGTAGTACAAAGAAGACAGGAACTTGGAACATTCATACCCCAACCCAACAGTCTGTCCCTTGTAGGCAGTCTATTACGAGTTGCAATCCATGTCAAAAAGCATGCTTTGGTATATTATTGCTGAACCATACGGATTTGAACCAAGGAACATGAGGAGGACTCGGATGCAAAGTCTTCCAAGTCTTAGTCGTAGAGAACAAACCCGGAGTCGAGGTGGGAGAGTGGCGCCACTGAAAAAATCTTGTGACAAAGGATCCAAAGTGAAAGACACATTAGCTAAGCAAGCTCTTAGAAACTGGTTTAGAGGATGCCGCCCTCTCGGGATGTGCCAACCGGTAGGGGACGATGCTGCAGACACTGTGACCAAATATCCTATGCCTGAGACCATAGGACCTGAAGCACCACACAATTCGAACAAAGATCCCAGACCTGTCCAATTATCATGCCAAAATAAAGCTTTTGTACCTGATCTTACATTGCAAATCAGGAATGGCCTTGCTATGGATCTAAGGCTCATGAGCCATCTCCATATCCAACACCCAATATTCTGATATTGGGTGTTGGATATCTATCTTAAGATATTCTTCTATATATATAGGCAACTATTTGCAGTTTCTATCAACTGAGAAACAAAGATGCAAATTATCTCAGAAAACCTGTTTTTGCCCTTTTGCATGCTCTCATCATGTTTCCTTGTCCTCATCACCGTAAGATTCCTACGGAGCTCTACCCGTTCCGCCATGCTGCCTCCTGGACCTCGACTGTTACCGATCATAGGTAACATTCACCAAGTCGGCAACTCCCACACCGTTCATTCGCGGACCTCTCGAGAACATATGGACCAGTCATGCATCTAAAATTAGGATGTTTAAACACAGTGATCGTAACTTCACCAGAAGCTGCAAGAGAGGTTCTAAAAACACACGATCAAACCTTGTCTGGTCGTGACCCTCCTAACTCGATACGGTCTATCAATCACGACAAAGTTTCCGTTGCATGGATTCATCCATCGTCGGCTCGTTGGAGGTATAATCAACGTACTATCGATTCTTGTGAGGTTTTTGTTTAGATGGTTTCGATCAAATACATGTACTTGTATTTTTCGTATGTAGGCTTTTAGTAGTTAGACTATTTCATTGACATTTTAAAGAAAATACACTATAGTTTATAAGTTCTAAATCATACTATTAAATTGAAAACACTAATTTAGTTTGTACATGCATTTGATCTACACACTAATTTAGTTTGTACATGCATTTGATCTACATACACTAATTTACTAGATCGATCTAAACACATTAGTTTGTACTTAAGTGAAATAGCCACATCTTAATTCAAATACAATTCTAAAAACAAACATTACAACAGGAACTTTTAGTTAGCAAAGGCAAATTAATGATTCTTGTAAACAAAATAATTAACATGCAAACATTAAAATGAAACCCAACAAAGACCCCTAAGACAGTAATCAACTTATTGTTATACATGTTTCGTTTTTCAGACTGTTGAGAAAGCTGTTGGTGACTCACCTGTTCTCACCACAACGTATTGAAGCCACTAAAGCTCTACGGATGGAAAAGGTGCAAGAACTCGTGAGCTACATAGATGAAAGCAGCGAGAGAGAAGAAGCTGTTCATATCTCTCGTGCATCTTTCACCGCAACTCTTAATATCATATCGAACATTCTATTCTCGGTTGATCTCGGCAGCTACGGCTCGGACAAATCCAACGCATTTCGTGACTCAGTTATTGTAGGCATGGAAGCTGCTGGGGCCTAGACCTTTCTAACTTCTTCCCGTGTCTTAGGTTTCTTGATCTCCAAGGTAATAACAAGAAGATGAAGTTCTGTATAGAGAACTTGAAGAAGGTTTTTCGAGGGTTCATCGATTCCAAAACTTGGAAAAATCATTGGGGAATAACCCAAAAGATGCTTCCAACAGAGATTTTTTGGATGCGCTTCTAGAGGAACCAGAACTCCAGAATAAAGATATTGAACACCTTCTCTTGGTAAGTCCTACTACTTTCCACATTATCAAGACTTCTAGGGTAATAAAATCAATGTCGATTAGTTTAGAGATAAATATATATATACTCCATCAGTTTTATAATATAAAATGTTCTCATTAAAACACATAGATTAAGAAATTTACGTTTTAAAAATCATCATTAAAATATATATTAGAAATGATTTATCCAATTGAAAACAATGTGATTAAGTAACCGATTTTCAATAAAACCAATGTTAACAAAAAATACTTTATATTTTAAAATATATAAAAAAATTAAATCATCATTTTATGTAACGGATGGAGAATTAATCTTTGTATAGAGCTATGAGTAGGAATCACATGATTTGTTTTTTATGTCTGAAATGCCTAGCTCACAAATATGTGATTATATGCCAGGATATCTTTACAGCAGGCACGGAGACAAGCTCTAGTACCCTAGAATGGGCAATGGCAGAGTTACTTACTAACCCTCAAACGATGGAGAAAGCTCAGGCCGAGATCGAACATATGATAGGCCAAAACGGGTTGGTCCAAGAGCCTAATATCTCAGAGTTTCCATATGTACAAGCGGTTTTGAAGGAAACATTGCGTTTGCACCCAGTTGTTCCTCTTCTTCTACCGCGGAAAGCTGAGACCGATGTAGAGATTTTTGGATACACTGTGCCAAAAGATGCTCAGGTTTTGGTGAACGTATGGGCCATAGGAAGAGACCCTAACGTGTGGGAGAACCCGACCCGGTTCGAGCCAGAAAGGTTTTTAGGGAAAAGGACTGATGTGAAAGGTAGAGACTATGAGCTTACACCGTTTGGATCTGGACGAAGAATCTGTCCGGGAATGCCTTTGGCTTTGAAGACGTTATCTCTTATGCTTGTTTCTCTTCTTTACTCCTTTGACTGGAAGCTTCCAAACGCCGTTGACATGGATGAAACCTTTGGTATTACCTTGCTCAAGGCCAACCCGTTACTTGCGGTTCCGGTTAAAAAAAAACGCTTCTAAATAAGCGTTTGTAATAGTTTTTTCGGTTAATAATGTTGATGTGTTTGAAAAAACTAAAGTTTGTTTTGTAATATTATCCAGCACTTATCTTATGAATGAATAAACATCACAAGCCGAATAACTATTTGACCTTTTCATTAGAATAAAAATAAAATTCATCTCATTTCTCAAACGCTCTGTGATAATTGTAATTTGTAACCATAATGGCTTTTCAGCAAAGCGTCTGTGTACACTTCACACCATTGTGTATGTGTTGATAGATCGTTGTCGAATATGTTTTTATTAGTCATAGTTTTTAAATTGAAAAACAATTTGAAGTCAAAGAAATATAACTGAAAAATGATTTCGAAGTCAAGAAACAATAATAGAAAAATATCATGTGGCTTCTTTTTGTTATACAAAGTAAGGTCTACTAGCAGATAATCCTGTATATTTTAAAATAAACTTTCTAAATATCCAACTTCAGATACATAACTCTTTTGGTCAACTACACATCTATGATATGTTTATATAGACTCGTTTACGTTTTTCTATCATTTAAGAAAAACACCAGATGGAGATCACTTCAGAAAATGCTATGTTCTTGTTCTTTTGCTTGATCTCAACATGTTTCCTTGTCTTCATCACCACAAGGTTCCAACAGAGCTCTTGCCTAACGGCCACGCTGCCTCCTGGACCTCCACGCTTACCGTTCATCGGAAACATTCACCAAGTTGGCAAGAACCCACACCGCTCATTCGCCGACCTCTCAAAAACCTATGGACCAGTGATGAGCCTTAAGCTTGGATCTTTAAATTCAGTGGTCATAACTTCACCAGATGCTGCAAGAGAGGTTCTAAGAACACACGACCAAATCTTGTCTGGCCGTAAGTCTACTGACTCGATACGGTCCTTTGGTCACCACGAAGTTTCTGTCATCTGGCTTCCTCCGTCGTCTGCTCGTTGGAGGTATTACTAATACCGATTTTTTTTTGTCTATGATCTTTTGTTTTGAAGATTTGCTATCTGATCGCAACGACTCTTTGATCAAATGTTACTCCCTCCTTTTTCTTTTTTTTTTTGGTCAAACAAATGCATTACTTAGAAAGTTATACCCCATCAAAGGGGTTTGTTACAATGGAAGAGAGAGCTGATTTTGCCACAATATCAGCTTCTCTATTGAAGTTTCTAGAGATAAAGGAGAAAGAAATGACATCAAAGAGAGGTAGGTAGTGATAGATATCAAACATGATACCGAAGAGTTCAGGCTGAGAGTCTCCACTCTTCAATAGCTTAACTAAAGAAAGGGAATCAGAGAGAACCGCCAGGGATCGGACGTTTGAATAAACGGCGGTCACAACCGCCAACCGGACAGCAATGGCTTCAGCCATAAGTGCTGATGAAACATGATTACGAGTCTCGCAAAGGATTGGGAGGAGCTTAGGGTACTCCCCTGAGAAGATACCACCTATACCACAACCACCAGATTTCGCGTCCCATGCTGCATCAACCTTACAGACCAGAATCCCAGAAGGAATGGTCGGGGGAGGGCAGGGGGGGTGCGAACGGTAGAGATGTTGTTGACGATCGGGAGATAAGACGCTTGAGGAGAGGGTATCAGCCTGTGCCCCCTTCCATTCCTTAGCATCTCTGATACTCTTTAATGCTATATCTTGCACTGAGAAAATCCTATTTTCAAAGACAGAGGAGTTTCTAGCTTTCCATAGATTCCATAGCACCCAAGGCCAGAGGGGAGAAGTCAACCCCGATGGGGGTAGAGGGGTGAGGGATTGAGCTCCAGAAATAAAGGTCGCTAGAGATGTAGTGTCGGGGAACGGAGATGAAATTATGGGGATGAGGTCCCAAACTCTTATCGCCACAGGGCACCGCAAAAAAGACATGGAGATCATCTTCTGAAGCACCACAGTTTTTGCAGACAAAGGCGGGGAAGCCTCTTCTTTCCAGATTAGCACTAACAGGAATCGCTTTTCGAATTACCTTCCAAAGGAAGTCTTTAATCTTTGGTGCCGTTTCCACATTCCAAACATGCTTCAGCCAATTAAAGGAGGGCATCAGATCATTGCTGGTATTGTTTTCCACCATTCCCAAGCCATATCCAGTTTTGGTAGAATAGATACCCGATCTCTCTGGTAGCCAGACCAAGGAATCCGTAGAGGGAACAGAGCTAGTTTTGATTCTTAGAATAGCATCCTCATACTGAGGTAAATGGAGACGTATTTTTCTTAAGTCCCATTCATTGGATAGTGGGCAGAGTAAATCGCTGACCTTCAGAGATGTCGCTTGACGAAATGGGGGGCCTAAAACCTGACAAGGGAGTTTGAAGGAGAGCCAAGGGTCTCCCCAGACTCGTATAGAGTCTCCGTTACCCACTGTCCAGCTTAAACCTTTTTTTTAAATTTCTCTCCCTGCAAGTACACTCCTCCAGCCATGAGATGCATTCAGTGGGGCTTTGCATTCATGAATGTTGTTTCCCGCGAATATTTCCCCAGTAAAACTCGAGCCAGAAGTGATTGTGGTTCTTTGATAAGCCTCCAACCAATTTTTGCTAATAGAGCATCGTTGAAAGTTTCGATTTCCCGGAAGCCAAGTCCTCCTGCATATTTAGGCTTCGCCATGGTAGACCAGGCTACCCAACACATCTTTTTCTTCTCCGGGTTAGCATCCCACCAGAAACGAGTTAACAGAGATTGGATTTTACGACAGAGAGATGTTGGGATTTTGAAGCAGGACATTGTATAGCACGGCATGGCAGCTAATACCGATTTGAGCATGATTTGTTTCCCGGCGCCAGAGAGGAACTTTGATGACCAGCTATGCGACTTTTGCTTGATTTTATCAAGTATTGCAGAGAAAATATCCCGTTTCCTGCGACCAAAATCTTCCGGCAGTCCTAGATACTTTCCCAACCCTCCTTCAGTAACAATACCCATTGCTTCCTTCACTCGGGATCGGACCTCTGGAGGGGTTTTTGCAGAAAAGGTAATGGCAGATTTCACTTGGTTAATCTTCTGTCCTGAAACCTCTTCATAGATTGCAAGAATCTTCAATAAAGCTGTAACACTAGAAGCTTCTGATTTGCAGAAGAACATCGTATCATCCGCGAACAGGAGATGATTGACTACCGGGCTTCCACGAGCCACTCTGATACCTGGTAGCGACCCATTCGTCTGTCCTCTATTACAAAGTGCCGAGAGGACTTCCGTACACAAAATGAAAATATGGGGTGAGAGTGGATCCCCTTGTCTCAGTCCACGAGTGGGTTTAACCATTCCTTGAGCCGTCCCGTTGATGAGGAAGGTGTAAGATACTGATTGAATACAGCTCATTATCCACGAAATCCAGATTGGGTCGAAACCAAGCCGGGACAGAACCTCTTTCACAAAGCCCCATTCTATCCGATCATAAGCCTTGCTCATGTCTGTTTTGACCGCCATGGAGCAGTATTTCTTTGCCTCTGAGGTTCGCAGATAATGTAGCATCTCATGAGTAATTAGGACGTTGTCTGAGATGGCTCTACCCCCTACAAACGCTGATTGTGTGTTAGAGATAAGCACAGGCAGCAGAGGTTTGAGGCGATTAGTGAGAATTTTTGCTATAATCTTGTAGTGGGTATTGCATAAGGCAATAGGTCGATAATCTGAGACGGCTTTGGGGCTTGAGATCTTCGGTATTAACCTGATGTGAGTTTCATTTTGTTGTGCTTGGAGGGAGTTTGAGGTGAAAAAGCTCCTGATGTCCTTTGTAACATCCTCTTCCACTATATGCCAGTAAGCCTGATAAAATGTTGCCGAGAAACCATCAGGGCCCGGGGCTTTGCCGCCGTTAATCGAGAACACAGCTTCTTTTATTTCCGAATTACTCGGTATAGTTGTGAGCCTTTGATTCATGAGTGGAGTCACTTTCTTAGTGAGGAGTCCTTGTAGGTGGGAGAAATCTTCGTTGCCATTGGTTGTGAAGATGTGATGGAAGTATCCTGAGATAACCCGAGCAATATCTTTTTCTTCAAACACTGCATTTCCATGCTCATCCTCCAGAACCGGAATAGAGTTTATAGCTCTTTTACATCGTGTCGCAGCATGGAAAAAACCCGTATTCCTGTCGCCTTGCTTAAGCCATTGGATTCGACTACGTTGTCTCCAAAATTGTTCTTCTTCTAGATAGGCGCGTCTAAGTACCAGTTGAATGGAGTCGATGAGATCTTGGTTCGGGATTGGGGCTGAGAGCGCTGCATCTAGGTCCGATTGGGGCCTGTTTGATTACTAAGTTGCTCTGGTTTTGTTGATCTCTCGTCCACTGGATAATGCTTCTCCTGCACGAGTTGAGTTCAAAATAACAGAATCCAGGGGTGTTTGATTCCAGGCCGATTCAACCAGATGGTAGATCTCTTCTTTATCAGCGAGAGCTCTGTTGAATCTAAACATCCCTCGATTCTTGTGCCTATTGGAGTTAAAGTAGGTGACTATAGGTCTATGGTCGGACCCTTCAAACCGAAGGTAGCGACATCTACCCAAGGGAAATGCTTCTGTCCAGGAGCAGTTACCCATCGATCTATCGAGTCTAGAGCGGATGAAGTGTGAGTGGCGCGAACCCCGCCATGAAAGATGGTTTCCTGAGTGTTTAAGGTCCCAAATGCCATTTTGCGCAACAAAAGATCTGAAAGGAGTGAAAGATCCCTCGAGTCTAGGAGGACCTCCCAACTTCTCCGAGTTATCGAGTATGTCATTGAAGTCACCAGTGATCAGCCCACGGTGCATCCCTTCCTAGCCCTGTTTGAGATAGACTCGTCCAAAAAGTACTCCTGTTTTCTACCTGATGAGCACCATATATAAAGGACACAAAGGATGAGACCCCTTTGTGCATAATCTTTGCATCAATCAGATTAGTTGAAGATTTCAGAACTGTTATAGCAACAGAATCCTTCCACATTAGATAGAGACCACCACTCAGCCCAATTGGTGGAACAGAAAAATAGTGTGGGAAACTGCAGGCTCTGTAAATTTCTATTCAAGAAAGGCATCATCATTTTTTGTTTCCATGAGGAACATTACATCAGGAGATAAACTACGATACATCTCCTTGAGTCTTCGAATTGTAAGGATGTTCCCCACTCCCTCCTTTTTCTTTATTTGACTTTTTTGAAGAAATTTTTGTTCCAAATTATTTGATATTAGCAAATTAAAAAATTAATAATAGTTAATATTAGATGATTAATAATATTATAGTTTATATTTTATTAGTTGAATTGTGGTTTAGTAAATAACTAAAGATTTTGTTTTAGAAAATAAAAAATAAATAATTTTTTCTTAATCTATGTGCATAATCTTAAAATGTTAAATATAAAAAGTAGAGGGAGTAATATCTTTATTTCATTAAGATAGATGTTTTAGAAAAAAAAATCATAAAGATTGTCTTTTTGTGTGTTTTATTCATATGTAAACAAAAAATACATTTATTATAGTGATTTCATATGTTTTAGTAATATGTATGAAATTCTTTTAAAAAAAATTATGTTTGTGAAACAAAAAGAGTAACATTTTGCATTGATAAGTAAAGAATAGTTATTAGCTGCAAACATTATAGACAGTTGTTAAATAAAAGTTACTAGTTTAACGTTATAACACGTAAACTAAAGAACAAAAAGAATAAAAAATAAAATGATTTATTTGTTTATAGTGGAACCTTGTCTTTTTGTACATGTTTTACTTAGTTTAGTACTCCTTCTGTTAAAAATATAAATAATATTTTAGAATATTTATTTGTTCCAATATACTTGATGTTCCAGAAAACAATGCAGAATATAATGATAGATGACTTTATTTTATTGTTTTCATATGACTTTATTTACCTTCGTACTACTCCTCTGTTTCCAAATATTAAATATTTTAGTTTTTTTACATATACTAATAAAATATATTAAATTTTAATATTAAATGTATATTTTTTTGGTAATTTACTATTTTCATAAATTTTAATTAATGAAGATTCAATAAGTATAATTTTTTTTCGAAGTTCTCAATTTATTATTATTACCTAGTAAAAGTTACATTGAAAAAGTAAAACATACATTTTTTTGATTTTTTTTTAAACATAGATTTATAAGGGAAGGAGTATTATTTTCTTTTAAATAACGTTTTAGAATATTTATTTTGTTTCAATATACTTGATGCTTCAACAATGCAGAATATAATGACATATTACTTTATTTTATTTATTTTCATAAGATTTATTTACTCTTATATTATTATTCTTTCAAAGTGGAATAACTCTAGTCTTTGTGTCTTTTCAGGATGTTGAGGAAATTGTCGATAACTCAGGTATTTTCACCGCAGCGTATGGAAGCCACGAAAGCTCTGCGAATGAAGAAGGTGCAAGAGCTTGTGACCTTCATGCATGATCGTAGTGATAAAGAAGAGGCTGTTGATATCTCTCGTGCATCTTTCACCACAGTTCTTAATATCATATCGAACATTCTCTTTTCGGTTGATCTCGGTAGCTACGACGTCACGAGCAAATCCAATAGATTCCAGGACACGGTGATTGCTGCAATGGAAGCTGCCGGGAAACCAGACACAGCTAATTACTTTCCGTTTCTAGGGTTTCTTGATCTGCAAGGTAATAGGAAGAATATGAAGGCTTGCACGGAGAGTTTGTTTAGGGTTTTCCGTGGATTCATTGATGCTAAACTGTCGGAAAATTCATTGGGAAATAACTCTAAAGATGTATCAGACAGCGACTTCCTAGATGTGCTTCTTGTCCTAGCAGGAGGACATGAAGCACAGCTTGACAATAACGATATTGAACACCTTCTATTGGTAAGTCTTACGTACCATCTAACAAAAGAATATCCATTCATTTTGAGTCTATTAATCTTAATATGTAATTATGTGTGTCAGGATATGTTTGCAGCAGGCACGGATACAAGCTCTAGCACTCTAGAGTGGGCAATGGCAGAGTTACTTAATAACTCTAAATCACTAGCCATAGTTCAAGCCGAGATCGATTCTGTGATAGGCCAAAACGGCATGGTTCAAGAGTCTCATATCTCACATTTGCCGTATTTACAAGCAGTTGTGAAAGAAACCTTTCGACTACACCCGGCTGCTCCGTTTCTCGTCCCACGTAAAGCTGAAGCTGACGTGGAGGTTCTTGGGTACAGGGTGCCTAAAGACGCTCAAGTTCTGGTGAACGTGTGGGCCAATAGGACGAGATCCAAACGTGTGGGAGAATCCGACCCGGTTCGAGCCAGAGAGGTTTTGGGTAAAGAGATTGATGTGAAAGGTAGAGATTATGAGTTAACACCGTTTGGGGCCGGAAGAAGAATCTGTCCAGGGTTGCCTTTGGCTGTGGTGACTGTGTCACTCATGCTTGCTTCACTTCTTTATTTCTTGATTGGAAGCTTCCAAATGGTGCTGCTCCTGAGGATTTGGACATGGACGAGACATTTGGTATTACATTACATAAGACCAAACGCGTTACATGCCGTCCCCGTCAAGAAACGCACACATAAGAGCAAGAACATCAGGGTATCTAGCCCACGTATCTTGTTTAATTTCAGTCAAAAGAAAATATTTAATGGTGTAAAATAGCAGAAACGTTTCTACAATTAGAAGCTTTCAGCAAAGTCCCGAGGAGCACGTGGCAGGTCCGGATTGGCAAACCGAATAGGAAGACGAAGAACGTTTATACAATTAAAATGTGTGTTTGCTTTTATTATGATGTTTGTTTGATTTTCTATTTTGTTTTTTATTGTAATAAAATGTTTGTAATTTTCAATAAAATTAATAAAATGTTTTTAAATTTTATTGGGTTTCATTTTCAATTGTTATATGTTTTTTTTAACTCATCTTTAATTTCTATTTTTTAATTAAAATAATTTATTTATTACCTAAGAACTCTCTAAAAATCCTACCAATATTCGACACTTTTCCAAAAACTTCTTAACAAAGTCCTTGAAGACAATTTAATGGTAAAATATTCTAAGAACCTTTAAAAAAGTCCTAGCAATGTCCTTGCTCTAAGTAACCATTTGTATTATTGCAGTACCATCTCTTGTTGTCTTAAAATTTCTATTAAACCATAAATCAAATCACATTTTCATAAGAAAAATAAAGACCATCACAAGGTATACTTGATGTTATGGAACTTAATATTTCATAAGTACTCTAAAATTCATTATTACTGAAAGTAATTTTAAATTATGAGACGTTAAAACTTTCAAATGATATTAGAGCGTTAAAATAGAGTTTTTTAGTTAGAAGAATAAAAAAAACTAATCTGATGTTTTAAAGTGAGATTCAAGAGAGATTAATAAAAATCTTATTAAACTTCAGTCCCATCTAAAATATCTAGAATTCGTTAAAAACAATCAATTGCATGGACAAAGCTTGGCCAGGGCCAGGGCAGTATATAAACCGCACTGGCTCTGAACGTGACAACACAAACCTCTCCGGGCATGCTTCAACTAGCGACCCTAAATGGGGGCCTTCCTTTTTTTCTTTCTCGATTTTCTAAAAAATTACACGAACCAATCACGAGCCGCCAACGTGTCAGTAGGGCTCCTCGTGTGACAGTACAAGCACCGCAAGTAAAATGGGTACTATTAAGATGTTTGAAGAGTGGATTTGGGGTGCTAGTATGGACCCACCCCATAAGGCACCCTTAAGCAGATGATTAACCTGATCTCTTAAGATGGGGTTCTTAACAGTAAAATTTGTCTTTTTGATCTCTTTTGCATTTTTCCCAGCTAGAGACGGCTCTTATGATTGCTTATTTAAGAGACGGTCTTAGCTATTTCTTACGTAAAAGCTAGATACGTCTCTTTAGAAAAGCTAGAAACCCCACCACATATATTTTATTTTGTCTTAAGAGCCCGGTTAATCCTGCTCTAATTACACCCTTAGTTGAGGGTGGTCTTAGTGATCCACGACGATAACCTGTTATTGGGTTCAAACCGGATCTAGATGGGCACCTGGGCCCAATTAGTCGTCCTCCTTCGATG
>CAJHQP010009414.1:0-22520 GCA_905132765.1 Moricandia arvensis
CTTCATGGTTTCAAGCTTGACTAGTCCTACAATCTCCCAAGCTGCAGCGAGAGTTGAAGCTAGCAATAAGAAGCAAAAGCGAAATCAAGTGGTGTCGGCCATTAAAGATAGGCATTCAAGATAACTTGTGATAGGTGGCATCGCTGTCTGTATCAATACCTAGTGACTCTATCCAGACAGTCGAGCTTGCAAGCAAAGACGCAGTGAGAGAGTTGACGCAAACATTAAACCAGAAGACTTATACTGAGCTCGCCGAACAAGAGGAACGTTGAGGGAAGCTGGCCATCACATGTGTAGCCGAACTAAATCTCAGAGAGTTCCCAGACAACTGTTTGAGACGTGTCACTTTCAGTACTGAGTGGATCCGCCTGCGTTCAGTCGTGGCTGTCCATCGCTAGAGACAGCTTGGACTGTTCCTGTTACATTGTTTATTCTATCCGTAGGATTATCCCTTCGTCGCTTTAGCTATTATCCTAGCGATATTGTCTACTCGTATTATTTATGCTGTCTCCAGGACCTAAACAAGCAAGTTCGAATAATAATATTCACTTCTGGCTATTCTCTCTCTCTCTCTCTCTCTCTCCCTGTCTCCCATGAGATGTCTCTTCTCTCCTTGCTGCTTCGTGCTCATGTCTTGACGGCTGGTGTGTTGGAGGCGTTGTAGCGCAACAGAGATGTGATCGATTTTTGCTCATTGATACCAAACAAAGCAGAATGGCATGAGCACACAGATAGGTGAAAAAGAGTATGACTGAATTGGAGTAAGGAGAATAAGTGCGCTATGCAGTATATAGTTGATTTAGCGGGAGAGTATGCGACGTGGCCGTTATGAGTGTATATGGAGAGACTGAGAGTAGTATGAAAGCAGATAATTTAATAGTAACCAGAGAATGGGATATGAAGGAAGAAAATAATCTGCTAAGAATTTCAGTTTCAACAAAAAAGCCTATATACAAAACAACTACAAGTAAAACAAATCTTAAAATAAATGATAAGGGAAGAGGACAAGAGGAGCACGACCAGAATGGGTGAAAGTGACCTCTCCAGCAGCTCTCTTCCTTAGGTAAACATGTGACTTTCCTTGGATTTCAAATTCAAACAGCCACACTGCCTCCAAACTTCTCGGTTATGCTCCCAGTCTTCCAGAAGAGTTCTGTCGTCGACATCAAGAAGTGTCCCGGACTTTGCACTCTTTTTCTTAGTCTTGATATCTTTGCACAATCTTTGCACCCAAAGATTATCTCAACCCTGTGTTTTGCACATTGATCTTTGGTGTTTGAGGCTGACCCGAAACTTCCACTTCACTATCTTTCTTGTGCAAATCTTGTGCAAATAATCTTTTTTACAAAACTTTGCACATAATTATTTTGCACAATCTTTGCTACGAGCAACCTTCACTCTCAACTGTGCTTCTTCTATCTTCATTCCAACACTCCCCCTCAAAGCTTACCATAGGAGATCTTGGACAGCTTGAACCTGAAGAAGCTCCCTCATTAAAAACCTTAGCCAGCAGCAACCCATTGGGACAAAACCAACTATGGAAAAGAGTAGAGTCTTCAAAGCCTTGGACTCGCCACTGAGTCCTAAGGAACTTCAGATCATATACTTCATGGTATGAGGTCTATAAGTGCTCTGGATCATGGCCTAACTTGTGGTGCAGTATTGAACTCCATCACTTGAACACACCAACCACCTTGGATCTCTTCTTTAGGCTGGTTTGTTGTCTCCCCTTCTCTTCTGACTACTGTCCATCTCCAAGGGGTTATGGACTACCAACTTCTGTCACAATAGAGCTCCAGTATGGTACCTGATACATTTCCCAAAGGTGCATCAGCTCTTAGGACAATACACTAAACAATCATCCAAAGCATTTCAAGTAATTACAATCAGAATGATAACCAATTCAAATGAGAGTTTTAGGTGCTTCCCTTTCATAAGATGGTGGGAGTGAACTCCACTTGAATTCCCCACTTGAGTACATTTGAGTCTTCTTTGATCTGGTTTATGGTGCAAGTGTGAATCCACAGCTTGCGGAGGCAATGGACGACTTGGATCTTGAGGATTGCTCATCATTACCCCTCCTCAAGCTTGATCCAAAGAGTATAGGTGAAGGACCAAGCTTGGAAGTGAGCAATACTGAGCTTAAAACCAGGAGCGCATCACCTACAGCTGCGCTTAGCCAACTGGTTCCTCCCTTGATCTCTTCTCCACTGCCTTAACAACCACTCTTCCTTGTGTGTCTCTTGAACCAGGACCACAACAACCCTACAGCCTGCGCTTAAGTCAACTGGTTCCTCCAACAAGATTCTCTCCATGGTCAGGAATATACATCATGTGTAGTCTCTGGATCAACAAGGAATATACATCATGTGTAGGCTCTGGATCAACCAGGAATATACATCATGTGTAGGCTCTGAACAGCATGGGCAAAGCCTTCTTCTTTGTATTGGTTTTATGATGGACAGAGGACACCTCTTGTGTCCTGAAACACCACTCAAAACTCCAGCAAGAATTAGACCACACATTAGGATCAGAACTTGATAACTCACCAAGTCTGATCCATAATGATTAACAAGATGCAATGGACTGAATCTAAACAACTCATTCAGTTCAAATCCAAGCAAACAAATTCTCTAAATGCTCAAGCATGATAACTCATCAATTCAAGGCATCTAGGCTCATTTTTATCACACATATGACAGTAGCAGAATGCAATGCAATTTATGACAGTGGCATAGACTAGACAGCTCATCTAATCAAGCTACAAAACTTTGAACCATGGGACGCGCCTCCTCTCCTGTCCACATACCTTCCTCTCTTTGCTTTACGAAACCCTTGTAAACCCTCTCTATATATTCTAAACTCTCTCTATGAATAAAACATACAGTTCTCTCTAAACTTTCGAGTCTCATAATGTTCTTCATAGTCTTTCATTAATCTTCTTAGTTCTTAGTCTAAACCGAGTCTTTCTTTCATCAAATGTCTTTCTAGTCTTGTTCTTGTTACTTATTCGTCTAAGATCTTAAAAGATCTTAGATGATTGGGATAGGTCTTTCACTTCATCCCAACTTTTCTCACCATAGTAACCTCTGGACTCAACAAACCTCACATCTCAAGATATTAGAACCCTCCTGGTTTCTGGTGAATAACACTTGTATCCCTTTTGGTGAGGTGAGTATCCAATGAACATGGCCCTGGTGCTCTTTGGTTCAAGCTTGTTCCTTTGTTCTCCTGGAATTAAAACAAAGCACAAGCACCCAAATACCCGAAGGTGATCTATAGATGGTCTATGTTTGTTTAATACCTCATGTGGAGACTGGTCGTGAAGGACCTTGGTAGAGATTTTGTTGATCAAGTAGCAAGCTGCCATCACAGCATCTCCCCAAAATCTCTTAGGTACATTGGTATGGAACATCATACTTCTGGCTACCTCCATAAGATGTCGATTCTTTCTCTCAGCCACACCATTTTGTTGTGCAGTATATGGATAACTAGTTTTATGGATCACCACATGTTTTGCTAAGTGTTGCTTCAATGCACTGCTGGTGTACTCTCCTCCATTATCTGATCTCAAAATTTTTATCTTGGCATTGTAATGGTTAGAGATATAAGTTTGAAAGTTTATGAATGCATCTAACACCCTATCTTTGGATTGTAGCAGAGTGATCCATGTATACTTTGATTTCTCATCTATGAATGTCACAAAATTCTTATGATGCTCTCTAGATGCACATGGGGCAGTCCACACATCATAATGAAGTAAATCAAAGCAACTTTCATAGATTGTACTAGATTTAGGAAACACAGTTTTGCAATGTTTTCCTAAGATACAAGCTTCACAATCTTTTTGAAATGAAATACTAGGCAACATGATGTTCAAGGCACGAGAATGGGGATGTCCTAACCTAGCATGCCACATTACATCTTTAGGGAAATTAAAACTTGAATTTAAAGCATAAGAGAAATCGGCTGTTAGCTTGGTGTCTTCAAGAAAGTACAAGTCTCCCTTGGTCACACCTTTGCCAAGCAACCTACTAGTTTCAATATCCTGAAAGTATACATCATTAGGAGTGAAAGTAACACTGCAGTTCAAGTCATTAGTGGCCTTTTTAACTGATAACAGATTGGAGGTGAAGCTAGGCATATAAAAGGCGTTAGAATCCTTATTAAACAACCTAAGATCACTTATTCCTTTAATTGTTACTTTTTCTCCATTAGCAATCATAACATTTCCTAAGGCAGGAACAATATTTTTAATCAAGTTCAGATCACTAATCATGTGGTGGCTAGCTCCTGAATCTATAACTAAGGGTTTTGTCAATTCATAACCAGTTAAAGCATTCATGGAGATACCACTAGTTGAAGCATGTAAAGAAGTACCAAGTGTGTTACCAGAGTTGTCCTTGAGGAGTTTGATGAGAGCCTCAATGTCAGATCGCTTGATGGCTTCATCTTGAGTGTTCCTCAAGGTTGAGCAGCTACTGGATGCTAAAGCCTTTCCCTCACCAGCTGCATTGCTAGAGCGCATGGTCCCTGGAGCAGATGGTTCACCTATATCACCAGAGAAGTTTGCTCTTGCATCATTGTAGGGTGTCCTGAACTTCTGAGGTTTAAGATGAGGATGGAGGATCCAGCACTTGTCCTTTCCATGGCCTTTCTTCTTGCAGTGATCACAGACCCATATCTTCTTGTCTTCATGCTTGTAGAGGCCTTTGTTTGCAACACCTTCAGCCTGGTTCACTAGTACAAGTTCCCCTTTACCTCCAAACAGCCCCACTGATCCTTGCTCCTTCTGGATTTGAGCACACAACTCATCCAAAGAAGGGAGCTTCTCTGCTCTTAACATGTGTTTGATTAGATCATTATAGCCTTGATTCAGGGTCAGCAACAAGGCAAAGACCTTGTCTTGCTCTCGCCTATCATTCAGGACAGTAAGATCTACAGTAGATGGTCTTAACATTTCTAACTCAGCCCACAACGCTCTGAACTTGCCAAAGTGTTGATTGAAGTCCATGCTTTCCTGGTGAAGAGTGTTGATAGCCCTCTTGACTTCAAGAACTTGACTTAGGTTTGAAATGTTGCCATACACTTTTTGTAGTGTATCCCACAACTCTTTTGAGCTCTCACAATAGGAGTAAGCTGTCATGATAGATGGTTCCAAGCTGTTTTGGATGATTGACAGCACCATGAGGTCCTCCTGACCCCATTTGTTGTCGACAGCCACCACCATCTCCCCACCATCTTTGTCTTTGATGATTTTTGTTGGAGCTTCTCCACTGGAAACATGTTCCCATAAGCCCCTTCCACCAAGAGCTGTCTTGGCCAACCTTGACCACAGCAGATAGTTTCCCCCAATTAGGGTTACTGGTATGACCACTATTTTAGAATTATCCATCTTGAATAGCTTTTGTCCAGTGGGTAAAAGGGTGAATCAAGAATTTTCGAAATGAACCAAGATGTCCAGAAGAAAGTAACAAGCTTTTTGAAATAAACAGAGGGGAAACTGAAGGAGAACCTTAAGAAACAAAGAGATTCTCAAACTGGAAGTATGAACTGGAGAAACAGAGTGAGAAAACAGAGTGAAGAAACAGAGTGAAGAACAGAGTAAGGGAAAGGTGAAAACAGAGTGAATTTGCGGAAGATAATAGAGAGAATAAGGTCTCAAGAGCTTAAATTCTCTGATACCATGTGAGTTTATGAGAATTATAGAGAGATTACGCCAAGAACAGATGAGTTCTGCTCAAGAACATGAAGAACAGCAAGAGAGAGAGAGAAGAGAGAGAAGAGAGATTTTCGAGAGGGAGAGAGAGTTTAGGGAAGCAGAATGGTTTATTCCCCTTGTCTTATGTCTTTACACTCGTTGGTCTATTTAAAGGAAAACTACAAGGGTTTCCTCAGACCAGAAATACAATATAATAATAAAACAAAGGGGTAAGAACAGTCCAAACTGTCCCACTGTCTTGAATCAGGTTCAGAGCAGGGATAGAGACTGGTCCCAACGGATTGATCCTCTTCTTCACATGTGATCCCATTCTTTATTATTCAAAATATCTTTCCTGCCTTAGACAGATGAAGCTTAACCATCCGGAACCCTCTTAGGTCTGGTTACTCCTTTTCTTGATGTGCAAGACACACCACAAACCCTAGGTTGTACGGACAAGCTTGATTCACAAGTAACCTTGGATCCGAGTTCTCCTTGCTTATTAATGCTTCATCTCAACAACTTTGGGATTGCCAAGACCTTAAAAGTTTTGCAGGATCACTTCTATTGGCCGCACATGAAGAGAGATGTGGAGAGAATCTGTGGGAGGTGTGCTACTTGCAAGCATGCCAAGTCCCAAGTCCAATCCCAGGGTTTGTATACTCCTTTACCCATTCCACACCATCCCTGGAATGACATTCCCATGGACTTTATTGTTGGATTACCTAGGACTAGAACCGGCAAGGATTCAATCTTTGTTGTTGTTGATAGGTTCTCTAAGATGGCACATTTCATAGCATGTCATAAAACTGATGATGCATTGCACGTTGCTAACCTGTTCTTTAAAGAAGTTGTTCGTTTACATGGCATGCCTAGAACTATAGTTTCTGATAGGGACACTAAGTTTCTTAGTTACTTCTGGAAGACACTTTGGTCTAAGCTAGGCACTAAACTGTTGTTTTCTACTACATGTCATCCGCAAACTGATGGACAAACTGAAGTAGTCAATAGAACCTTAGGAACACTCCTGCGTGCATTCATTAGTAAGAACTTAAGAACTTGGGAAGAATACTTACCACACTGTGAATTTGCATACAATCATGCTATGCATTCTGCTTCTAAGTATTCACCTTTTGAGATTGTTTATGGGTTCAATCCCACCTCTCCTTTGGATCTAATGCCTTTACCTGAGTGTGAAAGGATCAGTCTAGATGGAAAGAAGAAAGCAGAGATGGTCCAACGGATCCATGAGAAGGCTAGACAAAATATTTAGCAGAAAACCAAGCTTTATGAGAAGCAAGCCAACAAGGGGAGACGTGTGAGAACCTTTGAAGTAGGTGACCAAGTTTGGTTGCACCTGAGGAAGGATAGGTTCCCCAACAAGAGGAAGTCCAAGCTGATGCCAAGGGTTGATGGACCCTTCGAGATCATCCACAAGATCAATGACAATGCCTACAAACTTGATCTCCAAGGTAAGTATGATGTATCAAATAGCTTCAATGTCACTGACTTGGCTCCTTTTTCTGTAGATGAACCTGATTTGAGGACAAATCCTTTTCAAGAGGGAGGGGATGATGTGAACATGGACCGGATCACTAAGGAGAACAAGGAGAGTCTAGATGAGCCACATGAAGCCACATTGCACCAGCAGCCTGGTGATGATGCTCTAGCCATTCCTGAAGGTCCCATGACTCGTTCCAGAGTCAAGAAGCTTAAAGAGAATGTTGTTGGATTACTCACTTCACATCCACAACAAGAAAGTCTTGGACAAGGTCTGATCCGAGATGTCTTGATCACCATTCAAGCCATCTCTACATCAAGCTGAGTTAGTGTCTAGGCAAGACATGGGGTGCGTGCTCTTTTCCTTGCTTTTGGTTTTGTCCCACGAGGTTTTCTGGAGGAAGGTTTTTAACGAGGCCACAACTTGTCTTCACATCACTTAGGCCCTATCTCAATCCAAGACTAAAGAAGTTTACATTTTATTTCATGTTAAAGCTTATGTTATCTATAAACTATAGTTTCCTTTTTACTGATTTCCAAAACCCTAGAGAGCATGTTCTCTGGTTTCTCCTTATTTAAACGGGTCTCTAAACCCTATTGTAGCAAGCATCTTTTAATCAACGAGTTTTCTTTCTCTCTTGACGGCTCTCTCTCTAGAATAGTTGTCGAGTTTCTTCTGGTGTGTAGTATCCAGGAACCTAAGGGTGTTTGCTTGGTGTGTCATATCCGAGTTATTCATCTAGGAGTATCAAGAGATCTTATCATACCTCTTGTGTCACCAATCGATCCACAACCTTGAAGAACTTGAGTCTCTGATTCGTTCTTGCAAGGATCTATACATCCCCATCAACCAAAGAGCATCCTAGGACGCATCAGATAGGGAACCTTAGGTTGTTTGATATAAAGAATCAACTGCCTTGTATATGCCTCAGTTTACATCAAATTTGTTATCAGTGAAAAGAGCAACCATTGATCTGAATTGTCAAGTTGTCTTTAGACCTGATGAGGTTGAGTTTCAAGACTTGAAGACAGGGCAGGTTATTGGTAGAGGGCACAGCCATCAGGAACTATATCACCTAGAGAAGACTAAGATATCTGGTGAATCACCTGCTCACTGCCTGATCAGTGCGTCTAATGGGGTTGAGAGCACCATATGGCACTCTAGACTGGGACATCCACATACTAGAGCCTTGAACTTGATGCTTCCAGGTATGGTGTTTCTGAATGATGAATGTGAGGCATGTATCTTGGGGAAGCATTGTAGGACAGTCTTTCCAAGGTCTAGCACTATCTATGAGAAGTGCTTCGACCTGGTTCATTCTGATGTGTGGACGGCACCTTGTATGTCCAGAGAGAATCACAAGTACTTTGTCACCTTCATTGATGAGAAGTCAAAATACACATGGGTGACTCTGATTCAGACAAAAGACCGGGTGCTGGAGGCATTCAAGAACTTCTATAACCATGTTTCCAACCATTTCAATGCCAAGTTGAAGATTCTTAGGTCTGATAATGGTGGAGAGTACACTAGTCAAGCATTCAAGCAATATCTAGCTCAGCATGGGATCATTCAGCAAACTAGCTGTCCTTACACACCACAACAAAATGGTGTGGCTGAAAGCAAAAATCGACATCTGATGGAGGTTGCCAGGAGCATGATGTTCCATACAAGTGTACCTAAAAGGTTTTGGGGGGATGCAGTCTTGACAGCATGCTACTTGATCAATCGGATTCCTACCAGAATCCTTCAAGACCACTCTCCATTTGAGGTATTAAACAAAACCAGACCATCTATTGATCATATGCGTGTGTTTGCATGTCTTTGCTTTGTCTTGATACCAGGAGAGCAAAGAAATAAGCTAGAGTCCAAGAGTACAAGAGCTATGTTCATTGGCTACTCCCTAAACCAAAAGGGTTACAAGTGTTATGAACCAGAGACTAGGAGAGTCCTGGTGTCTAGAGATGTGAAGTTTGTAGAATCAAGAGGATACTACAATGATAAGAGTTGGGAGGATCTGGAGAATCTATCTCAAACAGCTTCTGATAGAGCAAGCAACCTTAGGAGAGTAATGGAAAACCTTGGGGTCAGTATGCCTGAAGCAAGAATGGAACCTGAGCCAAAAGGGTCTACACCAGAAGCTGATGAAAGGGTTGAATCTGAAGCTGATGAAAGGGTTGAAACTGAAGCTGATTCCAGTATTGATGAAGTTGAGGTTCAGGTGGTTCCTCACCTTGACCATGAGGGGGACAATACTTCTAAGCCAACACAACCAGAAAACTCAGCAAGAATTCATGGCCAAGCTGAGCAACAAGATCAGGAACCAGTACTAAGGAGGAGTACTAGAATCAGTAAACCAGCCTCAAACTGGATCAACACCAGAGTCTACTTCAATGCTGAGGCAGTAGCTCACCCTATCAGTTCTGTTTGCTCCCTAGCAAAATATCCAGAAGAGCACCAAGCATTTGTTGTTGAATTGGACCAGGAATATATTCCCAAAACCTATGAAGAAGCCATGGAGGATGAAGAGTGGAGAGCCTCAGTTGGTGATGAAATTGGTGCCATGGTGAAGAATGGTACCTGGTTTGAAGCTGAGTTACCAAAGGGCAAGAAAGCAGTCACTAGCCGCCTCATCTTTACCATCAAATACTTGGCAAATGGGAAACCAGAAAGGAAGAAGACTAGACTGGTTGCAAGAGGGTTCACTCAAGTATATGGGGAAGATTATCTAGACACATTTGCACCAGTGGCCAAGCTCCATACCATAAGGATACTCCTCTCTGTGGCAGTGAACTTAGGATGGGATCTATGGCAGATGGATGTCAAGAATGCCTTTTTACAAGGAGAGCTAGAGGATGAAGTATACATGCGACCACCACCTGGTTTAGAACACATGGTCAAGCCTGGAAATGTATGGAGACTAAAGAAGGCAATCTATGGTCTGAAGAAATCTCCTAGGGCCTGGTATCACAAGCTAAGCACTACACTCAATGGAAGAGGTTTTGTTAAATCAGAGGCTGATCATACTCTCTTCACACTAACCAGCAAGCAAGGGATCATTGTCATTCTCATCTATGTAGATGACATTATCATTACTGGAAGTGACAAGGAAGGTATACTCTCAACCAAGGCTTTTCTCAAATCTACATTTGTTATAAACGATTTGGGAGAGTTAAAGTACTTCCTAGGGATTGAAATGTGTCAATCCAAAGAAGGCCTTTTCTTATCCCAAAGGAAGTACACACTTGATCTCTTAAATGAGGCAGGAAACCTTGGAGGAAGACAAGCCAAAACTCCATTGGAAGAAGGCTACAAAGTTCTGCGAGAGGGGGAATATGAAGATACTATCTTTGAAGATGTCAGGAAGTATAGAAGAATGGTGGGCAAGCTCATATACCTAACCATTACTCGACCAGATGTATGCTTTGCTGTGAACCAAGTAAGTCAGCATATGCAAATCCCTAAGGTACATCACTGGAACATGGTGGAGAGGATCTTGAGATACTAGAGAGAAGCTCCTGGTCAAGGTGTATGGATGGGTTTCAATGGAAGCACTGAGATCACTGGATATTGTGATGCTGATTGGGCAGTGTTAGAATTGAGAAAGTACAAGGAAAATAGAAGAGAATAGTTGAGTTTGGATGAGATTTGTGTGAAGAACAAGAGAGAGATGAACAAGAGAGAGTTTCTGGACAGAGTAAGAGAGAGAGAAGATGATGGACGAAATTGAAGAGAATAGAGAGAGAAGGGAGATATTCTCCTTGCTTACATTGATTCAGAATGGTTACAATAAATAGACATACAATCAGAATAAACAAAGAGATAAAATCCATAAGAAGACAACTTCCTGGCCAAGACAGTGACAGGTCATAACAGCTATATTGCCTTAGGGAAACATGTGACTTCTGATTCAAACTCTTTTAACCTCTTCCTCTTGGTCAAATGAAGCCCCAACGGTCTCATTACTCTCCCAGAGACTAATTTAGTCGACAGTAAGCCAATGTCTTGCCTTGCACTCCAAGATAGGTCACAGAAGCTTACTTGTACGGACAAAACATAAATGACCCAACCAGATTGTTTCTTCGCCCTTATCTTCATCTCTTTGATTCTTCATCTCAATACTCCCCCTCAAGCTTGACCATAGAGACTGGTCAAGCTTGGAGACATGAAGAACTTCCCTCATTAAAACCTTAGTGTGCAAAACCCAGTGGGACAAAAACATACTAAGGAAAAAGAGTAGAAGCTTTCATGTTAGGAGAGTCAGTGAGAAGTGAGGTCTATGAGTCCCAACTTAGAGTGGATGAACTCACAGACTTTGATGCTTGCTGCCTTGGTGAAGATGTCAGCTAACTGATCTTCACTTCTTGTGTAACAAGGTAGGATGATTTGTTTCTCCACAGCTTGTCTAACCTTGTGGGCAGTCTACTTCAATATGTTTAGTCCTTTCATGGAAGACTGAGTTGCTGGCAATGTGAATGGCAGCCTGATTGTCACAATGCATTGTGATTGGTGATGTAGTCTCGATCCCCAAGTCTCCAAGCAATCCCTTGATCCATATCAACTCATTTGTGAGCTTCCTCATGGCTCTATACACTGCCTCAGCACTTGAACAAGATACAACCTTCTGCTTCTTGCTCTTCCAAGTTACCAAATTGCCTCCAATAAATGTACAGTACCCAGTGGTTGATTTCCTATCATTCCTGTCTCCTGCCCAATCAGCATCACAATAGCCTACAATTTCTGTGGTTCCATTGCACCCCATCCACACACCTTGACCTGGAGCCTCTCTCAGATACCTCATAATCCTCTCAACCATGTTCCAATGGTGAACCTTAGGCGTCTGCATGTGTTGGCTGACTTGGTTCACAGCAAAGCAGATGTCTGGTCTGGTAATGGTTAGGTAAATGAGTTTCCCAACCATCCTTCTGTACTTCTTCACATCAGCAAATGGAGTGTCCTCAAACTCCCCCTCTCGCAGCACCTTGTAGCCATCTTCAAGGGGAGTCTTAGCTGTTCTTCCTCCAAGTTTTCCTGCCTCACTCAACAGATCAAGTGCATATTTCCTTTGAGACAAGAAGAGTCCTTCCTTGGATCGACATACTTCAATACCCAGAAAGTACTTAAGCTCTCCAAGATCCTTGATGTCAAACACAGACTTTAGGAAGACTTTGGTGGCTTGGATTCCTTCTTTGTCACTGCCAGTGATGATAATGTCATCCACATACACCAAGATGACTACAATGCCTTTTGGACCAAGGAGAGTAAATAGAGTGTGATCAGCCTCTGATTTCTTGAATCCTCTCCCATTCAGTGTAGTGCTCAGCTTGTGGTACCAAGCTCTTGGAGATTGCTTCAGTCCATAAATGGCCTTCTTGAGTCTTAGGACATTTCCAGGCTTGACCAAGTGCTCTAGACCAGGAGGAGGATGCATGTAGACCTCATCTTCTAACTCTCCTTGAAGGAAAGCATTCTTGACATCCATCTGCCACAATTCCCATTCCAAATTTGTTGCAAGTGATAGAATGATCCGGATTGTATGCAGCTTGGCTACTGGTGCAAATGTATCCACATAGTCCTCTCCATATGTCTAAGTGAAGCCTCTTGCAACTAGTCTTGACTTCTTTCTCTCCTCCTTTCCATTTGGTAAGTACTTGATAGTAAACACCCATTTGCTTGATACAGCTTTCTTGCCCTTTGGGAGTTCACTCTCATACCAAGTGTCATTGTTGATCATGGCGTTAGTCTCATCCCCAACCGAGTCTTTCCATTCCTTAAGTTCCATTGCTTCCTCATAAGATCTTGGTACATACCCTTGATCTAAGCCAGTGATGAAAGCTTGGTGCTCAGGTGGAAATTGCGCAAAAGAACATACTGCTGAGGTTGGATGAGCTACTGCTTGACTGTTGTAGTAGACTCTTGTGTTCACCCAGTTGGAAGGATCCCTCTTGATCCTTGTACTCCTTCTCAGTGGTTGAACCTGGTATTGTTTTTCTTGCTGCATCTCTTCCTCATGAACTTGAGCAGTCTCTTGTTCTTGTACATTCTCCTGATCATGAACATCTGAACCTTGTTGCTGTTCTGGTTCTTGTTCATTGCCCCCCTCAGGATCAGGATGAGTGACTTCTACAACTTCTTCTGTTTCTGTAGGAGAGGATCTGGTTTCATCCTTCTCTTTTTGAAAACTGATACCAAGGCTTTCCATGATGTTTCTTAGGTTATTGGCACGGTTTTAGTCTTGTGACAGGTCCTTAAGCTCATCCCAATTCTTCTGATCATAAAATCCTTTTCCTTCCATGAACTTCACATCCCTTGACACAACCAGTCTCCTTGTTTCAGGGTTGTAACACTTGTATCCTTTCTGTGTAGAGGAGTAGCCAATGAACATACACTTCATGCTCTTTGCTTCTAGCTTGTTCCTTTGCTCTCCTGGTATCAGCACAAAGCAGGCACATCCAAACACTCTAAGATGATGAATGGATGGTCTGGTTTGGTTCATCACTTCATAAGGAGATATATCCTTCAGCACCTTGGTAGGAATTCGATTGATCAGGTAGCATGCTGTCACCACAGCATCACTCCAGAACCTTTTAGGGACATTTGCATGGAACATAATTGACCTAGCCACTTTCATGAGATGCCTATTCTTCCTTTCAGCCACTCCATTCTGTTGAGTTGTGTATGGGCAGCTTGTTTGATGAACTATTCCATGCTTGGCCAAGTGATTTTTGAAGGCATGACTTGTATATTCACCTCCATTGTCTGATCTTAGTACCTTCACATTGGCCTTAAAATGATTACTAACATAAGAGTGAAAGTTTATGAAAGCATCTGACACTCTATCCTTTGATGGCAGCAATGTCAGCCAAGTGTACTTGGACTTTTCATCAATGAAAGTCACAAAGTACTTGTGGTTTTCTCTAGACACACATGGAGAGCACCAAACATCTGAGTGAACTAGGGCAAAGCACTTCTCATAGACTGTTACTGATGTGGAAAAGACAGACTTGCAATGTTTTCCTAATATGCAAGCTTCACATTCCAAATGATCAAAGGGCATCAAATCAGGCATTATCAGTCCTAATGCACGTGAGTGTGGATGACCTAGTCTAGCATGCCAAGTATTGCTATCACACACAGATGAGCTATTCATGCATAAAGGAGCACATAGATTAGAAGGCTTAGTCTTTTGGAGATGGTATAGACCACCCTGGGTGTTTCCTTTGTTGGATTTTCACCAGAGTATGTAGATCTGGGTTTGTGTGTGATGAACAAGCCTCTAAGGCAAGGATGAACACGAGATGATGAAGAGAAAGGGTTCTGGTTTAATTGTGTGAACTTGAGTCAGAATCAGAGACTAAGAGAGACTAAGAGAGATTAAAAGACTAAGAAAGGGGAAGACTTGAGAGGGATTCGATTTAAGAACACAACAAGCTTTATTTCTGAAGTGGAGAGGGGTTTTCCCCCTTTCTCCCTTAAGGTTTACAATCGCCCAAGAGGGTCTTTAAATAGATAAATGAGTGCTCAATACAAGTCTAAACCTAAAGGAGGAAAGCATGTGGAGTCAACAAAAGCAAGGGCGCCACTTTTGAATTACTTGGTCCAAAACCTTCACACGCTTGGACAGGCTGTCCATAGCTGGTTTTGTGGACTGAATATGTGGACAGCTTCTTCCTTGGAGAGTATATGGCTGAGATTGAGCCAGGGCGTGAACAGGCTGTAAAGGTAACTTCCCAGCAGCTTCCTTGGCTCTTCCTTGATGGAATATGCCTTTGGCATCTCCCCAAGATAAGACCAACTCGCCATAATATCTTTAGACCTTATCCACTTCTTCTTTGTTGATTCCGAGAAGGTTCTTGTATGGCCTGGTCGATGTACGGACCACCCGTCCGTACACATCCGTACACCTCAACCCGAACTTTGCACATTGCCTAAATATCTTCTTAGGTCAAACCATAAAGTGATTTGGGTCGCCCATGTCCGTACGGTCCGTACGGTCCGTACAGTCCGTACGGCCGTCAGTACATGTCGCCCTAACTTTGCACATCTGTCCCAAATGCTCCCAAACTGTCCCAAACTTCTCCAATGCCTTCTCCCTCCAATATAAACTCTTCTTAGACCTTGTTCCAGCATTGCATAAGCTTCAGGATGCTCCTTAAGTCTTTCTAGACCTTCTTAGGAGTTTAACCCGAACTTTGCACATAACCTTAGTGACATTTCATCACTTCAGGTTAATATCCTTCTCCAATCACTCTTCCTGTCTCAAGATCCTGAAACTCAACATCATTTGGCCTAAACACCACCTGACAATTCAAGTCCACTGTGGCTTTCTTCACAGAGAGTAAGTTGGATGCAAAACCAGGCATATAGAAGGCAGTAGACTCTCTATCAAACAGCCTAAGATTCCCAATTCCTTCTACCTTAACCTTATCTCCATTTGCTATTATAACATTCCCAAGAGCAGGTCTAACATTGCTAATTAGACTCCTATCACTAATCATATGGTGACTAGTATTAACCTGAAGTGATGAAATGTCACTAAGGTTATGTGTAAAGTTCGGGTTAAACTCCTAAGAAGGTCTGGAAAGACTTAAGGAGCATCCTGAAGCTTATGCAATGCTGGAACAAGGCCTAAGAAGAGTTTATATTGGAGGGAGAAGGCATTGGAGAAGTTTGGGAGAGTTTGGGAGCATTTGGGACAGATGTGCAAAGTTAGGGCGACATGTACGGACGGCCGTACGGACTGTACGGACCGTACGGACCGTACGGACATGGGCGACCCAAATCACTTTATGGTTCGACCTAAGAACATATTTAGCCAATGTGCAAAGTTCGGGTTGAGGTGTACGGATGTGTACGGACGGGTGGTCCGTACATCGACCAGGCCGTACAAGAACCTTCCCGGAATCAACAAAGAAGAAGTGGATAAGGTCTAAAGATATTATGGCGAGTTGGTCTTATCTTGGGGAGATGCCAAAGGCATATTCCATCAAGGAAGAGCCAAGGAAGCTGCTGGGAAGTTACCTTTACAGCCTGTTCATGCCCTGGCTCAATCTCAGCCATATACTCTCCAAGGAAGAAGCTGTCCACATATTCAGTCCACAAAACCAGCTATGGACAGCCTGTCCAAGCGTGTGAAGGTTTTGGACCAAGTAATTCAAAAGTGGCGCCCTTGCTTTTGTTGACTCCACATGCTTTCCTCCTTTAGGTTTAGACTTGTATCCAGCACTCATTTATCTATTTAAAGACCCTCTTGGGCGATTGTAAACCTTAAGGGAGTAAGGGGGAAAACCCCTCTCCACTTCAGAAATAAAGCTTGTTGTGTTCTTGATTCGAATCCCTCTCAAGTCTTCCCCTTTCTTAGTCTTTTAATCTCTCTTAGTCTCTCTTAGTCTCTGATTCTGATTCAAGTTCATACAAGTAAACCAGAACCCTTTCTCTTCATCATCTCGTGTTCATCCTTGCCTTAGAGGCTTGTTCATCACACACAAACCCAGATCTACATACTCTGGTGAAATCCAACATGGTATCAGAGCCAGGTTCATCAGAACTTGGTGTCTAGCTTCCGCAAAGATCAAGGCTTTCTCTCCTGCCATCAAAACCCAGAAAGGAGCTTCCTTTCCAGCCGGTTCATCCTCTGCAAGAAGGTGTTCATCCATAAACCCAGAAGCTGTTCTTGAAGTCCCATTCTCTCTCATACCGTCCAGAAGAAAGGAGAGCCTCGGATCCAGGAGTTATGGAGTGGATTAGCTACCCTCTTCATCAAATCAAGTCCAAGGCGTGTTCTTATTCAAAGACCAGGAAGAAAGGTGAAAGCTTTCACCTTGTTACTGGTGGGGGCGACCAAAGTATGAAGAAAGGTGGGGACTTTAGGCATGGAGAGTTCAAGGGAAGGTCCATGGAGGAAGGAGGTGTTGGAATCGCGACCAATAGCCCCTGATCTTGCCATGAATCAAAGGTGTTCAAGGAACTAACACTAGTTCCTTGTTTGTAAGAACCTATTGTCCCTTGTTATAAAGCTTGATACTTTATGAACTGAATGTGTTGTGTGATGTGTTTGAGACCTGAGGATGTGTTAAGATTGCTAGATATGAATGTTTAGAATCTATCCCAGGATGTTTAGATGACTCGTTTTGAATGGTTGAGTGTTTAAAGTGCTTACTCCAGTTCTAAATGTTGCTTGACATGATATTAGATAGCATGTTCTGAATCTGCTTGCATACATGAATAGAAACTGATTTAAAGTAAAGCATTTGGGTCTGGTGTTTAGAAATGGCAGTGATGCTTAGTCTCTGTTCTTATGAATGTCTTGCTAGGATGATAGATAGTTGTATCTAATCCGTTTTGCATTCATGAAGTAAATGGGTTAAGGCTGTTGCATACTATTGTCATTGGGGCTGCCTTAAGGTTGAGACACCTAGACTGATGTCTAAGGGTCCTTTAAGGCAGGGATTGTTTGCCTAAGTGCTTTGTGATAGCATTTAGAGAGTGGTAAGCTTGCATTAGATGGATCTCAATGATAATGAGATGCTGTCTAAGTGCAAAGCTTGTGACATTGGTGATCAAACTTGATGATTAGTCAAGGTTTGATCCCAATGCAAATGTGTCTTATCTTGTGTGGAGTTTGAGTGTTGTTTCAGGTTCACATGGAGTGTCTCTTGTTCAACACCAATCCGGAACAAGAGGAAGGCTTGATCCATTGTGTGGAGCAATGGGAATGTTCTTGGTGTAGTAGCCGGTTATAAGAAGCGCAGACCATGAAGGTTGTTGAGCTCCTGGTTCAAGGCACACAAGAAGGAGAAGGTCATCACTGAAGCTTGAGGAGGCCGGTGACCTGAAGGGTACTTGAAGCTGAAGACATGAAGGTGGACCAGTGGTTTAAGCGCAGCTGTTAGGGTGGTGTGCTCCTGGTTTGGATGCTCATTCAGGCTCACTTTCAAGCTTGAACCTAGACTCAATTCAAGCTTGAGGTGGGGACTTGAGTGAGCTACCTGATGATCTAAGTTCAAGACCTGGTTCCTCCTCACCATTGCACCAGGAATAGAAGATGGAGCCATCCGGGTTTAGACATTGGCGAGTCTAGACAAGAGAGTGGTCAGAGCACTCTTGGCTGTGTGAAGAAGAAGGTGACTCTACAATGCGGCTTCTGAAGTGAGGTGGTTGAAGAGTTAGCTGAGGTATCTTCCAGCATTCCATTCAAGGTGGCGAGATCAGAAAGGAGTGGGCAGTGGTGTGTTGATCAAGATCATGAAGCTGTCCTTCCAAGCTTGACTTGTTCCACATGGTCAAGCTTGAGGGGGAGTATTGAGAAGCTTCAATGATCTGTGAAGAAGGAGTCCTTGGTGGTTATTCAGAAGAAGAAGCAACCAAGGCTGAGAAGGATGATGATACTAAATGGAGGTTGTATCTGGTAATCCGAGCACTTAACCCAACAAGAAGTTGGGTGAAAGGGGGAGAGACCAAGATCAGTATGAGATGAGCTCAAGAAGAGTTAGTGGTGTGCAATGAGAGTCGGTCCAGACTTGCACCACAGTGAGGGCCATGATCCAGAGTTCTTTGTGTCCACCACACTGGTTAAGACACAAAGAACTCAATGGCCAATCCCTAGGCCTTGAAGGAGCTTACTCTTTTCCTTATGAGGGTTTTATCCCTAAGGAGGGTTTTCTCTCATAAGGTTTTTTAATGAGGAGTGACTTCAGGGTTCCAAGCTTGACTCAGGATCTATAGAGTCAAGCTTGAGGGGGAGTATTAACCTGAAGTGATGAAATGTCACTAAGGTTATGTGCAAAGTTCGGGTTAAACTCCTAAGAAGGTCTGGAAAGACTTAAGGAGCATCCTGAAGCTTATGCAATGCTGGAACAAGGTCTAAGAAGAGTTTATATTGGAGGGAGAAGGCATTGGAGAAGTTTGGGAGAGTTTGGGAGCATTTGGGACAGATGTGCAAAGTTAGGGCGACATGTACGGACGGCCGTACGGACTGTACGGACCGTACGGACATGGGCGACCCAAATCACTTTATGGTTCGACCTAAGAAGATATTTGGGCAATGTGAAAAGTTTGGGTTGAGGTGTACGGATGTGTACGGACGGGTGGTCCGTACATCGACCAGGCCGTACAAGAACCTTCTCGGAATCATCAAAGAAGAAGTGGATAAGGTCTAAAGATATTATGGCGAGTTGGTCTTATCTTGGGGAGATGCCAAAGGCATATTCCATCAAGGAAGAGCCAAGGAAGCTGCTGGGAAGTTACCTTTACAGCCTGTTCACGCCCTGGCTCAATCTCAGCCATATACTCTACAAGGAAGAAGCTGTCCACATATTCAGTCCACAAAACCAGCTATGGGCAGCCTGTCCAAGCGTGTGACGGTTTTGGACCAAGTAATTCAAAAGTGGCGCCCTTGCTTTTGTTGACTCCACATGCTTTCCTCCTTTAGGTTTAGACTTGTATTGAGCACTCATTTATCTATTTAAAGACCCTCTTGGGCGATTGTAAACCTTAAGGGAGTAAGGGGGAAAACCCCTCTCCACTTCAGAAATAAAGCTTGTTGTGTTCTTGATTCGAATCCCTCTCAAGTCTTCCCCTTTCTTAGTCTTTTAATCTCTCTTAGTCTCTCTTAGTCTCTGATTCTGATTCAAGTTCATACAAGTAAACCAGAACCCTTTCTCTTCATCATCTCGTGTTCATCCTTGCCTTAGAGGCTTGTTCATCACACACAAACCCAGATCTACATACTCTGGTGAAAATCCAACAACTAGCCCCTGAGTCTATTATAATTGGTTTAGAGATAGGAAAGTGATCACCAGACTTCCTGGAGGAGATGATGGCTTTGGCAGCTTTGATTAGTGGCTCAATCTCACTCATGCTGATAGGAACATCAGTTATCCTTTCTTGGCCACGCACTGCCTTTCCATGGGCTTCACTTATGAGAGCAGAATACATAGATTGGCCCTTCAGAACCTCTAGCTCAACCTCCTTGAGCTTCAGTGTATCTGGCTGAAATCTAAGCCTAGATTTAAACTTGCTGAGCTTGTTTCTCCTAGGAAATGATTGCTGCTTGTGTCTATGACCTCCATAGACCTGCACCATCCTCTTTTGCTTCTCACGCCTACTTCTGATGTGATTAGCTGGTTTCTGGTCTTCCTTAAAGAGTTGGCTTGCTCCTTGTTCTCTTTGGACCAGAGAACATACTTCTTCTAAGTTTGGGAGCTTGTTTTCTCTTAGGATATGACTTATCAGCTTGTTGTAGGATGGATTTAGGTTCAGGAGAAGACTGAAGACTTTGTCTTGTTCATATCTTTCCTTTATTATCTCTGGATCAACAGAGAAAGGCCTGAGAGTATCCAACTCTGCCATAAACTTCTGAACTTGCCAAAGTACTGATTAAACTCCACTTCCTCCTGGCTCAGATGGTTGATAATCCTCTTGACTTCAAACACTCTGCCCAGGTTGGAGATATTTCCATACACAGTATGAAGGCTCTCCCATAGATCCTTGGCAGTTTCACAATAAGAATAAGCTTCCAAAATTGATTCTGAAAGAGAGCTATGGATGATTCCAAGTGCTTGCTGGTCCTCTTGAACCCACTTATCTTCATCCTTCAGGCAACTCACCTGACCATCCTCTTGAGCCATCCTCTTTGAAGCTTCAGCCTTCATGATATGGCTGTCCCAAAGTTCATGACTTCCCAAGGTAACTCTGGCCACTCTTGACCATAGCAGATAGTTAGGACCCTCAAGGGTCACTGGAATAAGACTCTTCTTCTCCATTTCCATGGTCGAAATTCTTTTACCCAGTGGATAAAGCTATGGACCAGTGGGTAAAGATGAGAACACAGAAAATTTGAAAATAGAGAATAGAGATTTGCGGAATGAAAGGAGCTTAATGCTCTGATACCATGTTAGAATTGAGAAAGTACAAGGAAAATAGAAGAGAATAGTTGAGTTTGGATGAGATTGTGTGAAGAACAAGAGAGAGATGAACAAGAGAGAGTTTCTGGACAGAGTAAGAGAGAGAGAGAAGATGATGGACGAAATTGAAGAGAATAGAGAGAGAAGGGAGATATTCTCCTTGCTTACATTGATTCAGAATGGTTACAATAAATAGACATACAATCAGAATAAACAAAGAGATAAAATCCATAAGAAGACAACTTCCTGGCCAAGACAGTGACAGGTCATAACAGCTATATTGCCTTAGGGAAACATGTGACTTCTGATTCAAACTCTTTTAACCTCTTCCTCTTGGTCAAATGAAGCCCCAACGGTCTCATTACTCTCCCAGAGACTAATTTAGTCGACAGTAAGCCAATGTCTTGCCTTGCACTCCAAGATAGGTCACAGAAGCTTACTTGTACGGACAGAACATAAATGACCCAACCAGATTGTTTCTTCGCCCTTATCTTCATCTCTTTGATTCTTCATCTCAATAGGCAGGAGATAGAGTTGATAGGAAATCAACTACTGGGTATTGTACCTTCATTGGAGGCAATTTGGTTACTTGGAAAAGCAAGAAGCAGAAAGTGGTTTCATGTTCAAGTGCTGAGGCAGAGTATAGAGCTATGTGGAAGCTTACAAGTGAGTTGACTTGGATCAAGGGGCTGCTTAAAGACTTGGGGATTGAGACTACAACACCAATCACTATGAATTGTGATAACCAGGCTGCCATTCCCATTGCAAGCAATTCAGTCTTCCATGAGAGGACTAAACACATTGAAGTAGATTGCCACAAGGTGAGACAAGCTGTGGAGCAGAAGATCATCCTTCCTTGTTACACTAGAAGTGAAGATCAGTTGGCTGACAATTTCACAAAGGCAGCAAGTACTAAGGTTTGCGAGTTCATTCATTCTAAACTTGGACTCGTAGATCTGTCATCACACTGATTCCCTTTGCCATGGAGTGTTCTACTCTTTTTTCTTGGTCTGGTTTTTATCCCATGTGGTTTTGCCAAACTAAAGGTTTTAATGAGGGGATGCTTCATGGTCTCCAAGCTTGACCAGTTCCTAGGATCAAGCTTGAGGGGGAGTGTTGACATGAAGACATCAAGAGATAAAAGACAATACAATCAGAAGAATAAGCAGTGTTTAAGTAAAGCTTGTGACAAGGTTGTCCGTACAACCTTGCCCTAACTTGGCGTGCAAGACAAGATGAAGTGCCCTAACTTGGCGTGCAAGACAAGGGGAAGTGCTAAATGGATCAGAACTGGTTACCTTAACCAGAAAACTCCAGTCTGGTCACACCAAGACTATATGGACGTTGGAGACAAGGATAGAAGTCACATGTGAGCTGAAGAATTTGAATTTGAATTCCTGGGACCACTTTGAGAGAT
>CAJHQP010009415.1:0-22520 GCA_905132765.1 Moricandia arvensis
AAGAGAGATAGCATCATTTGTTTCTGAGATTCTCAAGGATATTTTACTTTGAAGGTGAAGATGTTCGATTTTGGCTCGGACAGATATTTTGAAAAGCAGATATGATACTGCAAATAGGTCGGTGATCTTACGCAAGCTCGTTTGATGGGGGGATGGTAACTCAAAATCAAACTATATAGTCTGTGCTGAGATAGAGTAACAGATCTGCGTCACTGTTTAAGAGTGTTTCTATAAATTGAAGCTGTGTGGGAAACGATTACGATAAGGGATATTGCTTGGGGAAGAACATTTTCCACATCCACAACAAGCAATGTTGTGCTGTAACAACAATTGTGAGAAGGGGTCTTCACCTGTATGATGCTTTTTCTTGTTTTTTTGCTCCTTGCTTTACAGACATGAATTTGCTAATTTGTGAGAGTATATTGTGAAATGAGTACTTCGTCCAGGAACTTACACCTTTATTAGTGTTTGGCACTTTATAAACAATTAGACTTGATGGAGTTACATCCTAATTGCTTTGATAAGAGCAAATCTTACGTCCATACTTAATTGAGCAACACATGTTGTGTTGCTGTTGATAAATGGTTCAAGGATCTGCCTTTTTTTTTTGGCGGTCGAGGGCTTATGGCCGGTGTCGAGGAAGCCATAACAGGTTAAGACTATAATGGGTTAGATAGAGTCCAAGTAATTGTTCGCTTGGCGGAAATATTTCGAAGGCCGAGGGAATTCTAGTTTCAAACTTCATCTAGAGATTTTCTCAATACCAGTGGTGCATTAGTATGTGTGATATATTTATGCACATTTGGGACAATAGACTGCAAAGACTTGTCCCAAACATGTATGTGATCGTATATCAAGGAAAGTTTGAAGGAAAGATCATTCGATATGCGATATGGTAGGTTGCATAGATTGATGGAAAATGATTTTGATCATGATAGGTAGGATTTAATGTAGATATGAGATTTCTTTGATTGTCTAATAGATGATAAATTAAATCCGACATCTGTATCCTTGCTGTGTTGTTTTAAAACTTTGTTTTTTGGGTGTTTATAACATTCTATATAATGTCATTTCCATGATCTAGTCATTTCTCTGTTATTGATGTGATCAATAATGTACATGATAAGGATAGTCCATCTGTAATATAGTACTCACTGCTAATAGCATTGCATTAAGAGTCACATATGTTATTCCCAATTAATAAGAGCCTCCATGAGTTAAATACTTAATACATGGATGGTTGTTCGCATGAGTGAACAATGGGAAATAGGAAGACATAGTCCTTTCTTTAGATTTGGATATAGATAAATTTTGCCTAAAGGTCCTTATTAAGTATGAAAGTGTGCGAAGACTATACTCTATATATCTCTGTATCCAGACTATGCTAAGGATCAGTTAGTGTAGATGGCAAATAGTCATGTATATTCTCACGAAATTTCACACTTGATATGCATGGACTGGATTAGCCGTCAAGTTCCAAACTTGATGCAAAGATAATATTACAAAAGTGCACACAGAGTTTCTGTCATAGATCTCCGTTGTGTAGCATCTGCATCTAAGGAATTCTCATTAGGCTCTATTGTCCAAGTACCTTTTACGTGATTATACGGTATTTCCGATGTGTGTGATGTGAGGACATTATACTGTGATCCATGAGACATTATCATTACATCATCGTGTGATCATGGTCGTGACCTGGTAAAACTTGGCGATATTCTTCAAATAGGCATAAGCGCCACTACTAGATCGCTTGAGGACACCTATGATTTACCTGTGTTAAGATTATATGCTTCAGACATGGTAGAGTGAGCTATAGATATTTCGTCTCATGTCTCAGATTAAGGGGTCATTAAACAGACATAGTGCTATAAATTCCTTTTATAGTTATAGGTAGAATATGATATAACGTCAGTTCAGCATACTTATGTGCTCTCGTTAAATATGTATGAACTCAAGAAGCAGATGAGATTTATTGTGAGTATATATGTGGATGAAAATGATTTCTCCGCACACGATTTAATAATGTCGTGAGTCGGCATAATATGGGTTGGTCTATTATTAGTGGCCAAGGACACAGATTACAGTTGACTCAGTAATCTGACGTCATCAACATTAAAAGGAAGAGAAGTTATATGCTGGTAAGATTCTGAGAAAAGAGAATGTAATTAACATATCATCTGTCTTCTGCAAGTGATCCTCTGCACTCAGTGTAAAAATATTAGACATCCAAATTGATATATGTTAAAGCGTTTCAGCAGAGACTAGATGCCAGACACTATTTGACACCGAATAAGTCATCGAGCTTGCCACCATACGTAATGTGCTTTGTCCTAGAGAGAGGCACATGTCATAGTGTTTTTCTAGCAGTTTGAGTCTATATAAATATATGACCATATGTTTCATAATATAAAGGAAACTCGGACAGAAAGTATGAAAGGTGCAGTAATGTAATTCCTCTTTTGAGTCATAAGGAATAGCTATCTATGGACTATAGAATAATGGTGCTGATTCCAATAATATTAGATACTATACATATGGAATTTGGGACGCCAAATCTCTCATGGTACTCTATAGTGTGATTTGGACGCTATATTCACCATTGTAATTAATTATTAGTCATTTAAGATTGCAATCAATTATTTCTGTCTGGATATACATTGAACGCAGAAAGGTACTCAATAGCCAATGATATAGTTGTTATGTAAAGTGCGCAATTATCAATGTCATCACTTGAATATTGAAATATATATCTAAGTCTGATGACATCATAAACTCACGTGTGAGTACTGCTTTACTTATATATTAGGTTAAAAGAAAACGTGGGTTAATATGAAGATTTAAAGTAGTTGATAGAGAGATGGATGTATGGCCATATATCTTCATCTCGAGTAAACCACGTGAACAATGGTTCCTAGTGAGTGGAAAATAAAAGCGTGATATATAGTGATTTGACATTATGAGCTAAGGTATTGCAGTATTCCTACTGTTAAACAATACTTAAAGAAGTTCTTATATTAGACATCAAGGATATCTCATTCTTAGCAGAATCAAGTGGATCTGATTGATAATATATGATATAAGATTGTGGTGGATGCTTTGACTACATGTTCGAACAATGATAACTGTCTGTAAGAGGAAAATGAATGGCATGTAGTAGCAATATGTTAAATCACCAGATAATTGAGTAGAATAACCATGTACCATGATATTAGATGAGAAACATAAATTGCTCAAAGAAGCAGCTTTGTCTGCTTAGCTAGTTTATTGACTGATGCAATAAGCAGTTGCTATATAATGATTGGCTCGACTTAATTATATATTCCAAGTAAAGGAGTTCTATAGAAACAATCCAAAACAGCTCCTATGAATATTCTTATAAAAGAAGAAAGTTCTGTGTTTATAGTAAACGCATCACTTAGTAGAAAGTTGATTGGGTTCAAACGATAGTATTAGTTATCGCATTGGTTATGATGCATAATGTTTGTGGTATCATCTAGGATTATGGTTTATGTGTTTGGTCTATAATATTGTGATGGAATTGTCATGGCCTTATTTCAAAGCAGAATCCGACCTTACGGACGTGACAATGCCGACGCGATAACAGGCATTGATTACGCGTGTCTGTGTCGAGTTTGGCTATTGCTGTATGTCGTGTGATCACATACAGTCCATATGTCGAAGTCGTCTATAGTTTAGCCTGACTTCATTGTTTACGTTACTCGCAGTATACATTATGGTCATATGGTAGAAGTAAAGTCGATATGCTATACTGGTCCGATCTATATGACCAAGAAAGTTAGGTGCAAGATAAACTACTATTGGTGTATTTTATCTATGTACCGGCCACTAAGTAGTGTCATACGGGCAAAGCCATACGACCTAAGTAGATTATCTTGGTCGATGTAATGTTTTGTCCGATCATGTGGCATCGGTCGATATTATGTATTAGAACGACTCATGTACAGACGTAGTATATGACCATATGGTCTGATGCGTTTTCCGCGCCAGTGTCGTAGGCACTCGACGCTGTCTGTGTATGCATGTACACTGTTCAAGATAGGTGATCTCGTCTTGACTAGTCTCGACTCATCTCGATTTGGTTCTCACTCTAGGTCTGTGCGTGATCCACATTTTTTGTCTTTCTTTTTGTTTTTGTATCTGTGTGTGTTATTCCTGACTCGCTGATTTTTGCGCACGTGTGTCTGTCACTTTTGTATGACCTCGCGTATCGTACGCGTGATCTGGAGCTTCGGCTGGAGCATGACCCAAGGAGACCGAACTGACGCGTAGCCTAGAGTCGTCTTCCCAAATTACGTCGCCATTTGCGAAGAGGTCTCACGTGTCCGAGCCAGCTTAGCTTGTCGTGAGAAACCGAAGACGGGCATGCATTCTCATCCGTCGACCATCCGGACAGTCTCGCATGCGTCTTATCTTTCACGCGTGCATCCATTTCGTTCGGATGATCTGACGCTTGGACGAACCTTGACCAGCTGTCTCAAAATCATCACTTTGACTGTCTTCATCATTTTCCGCAACTTTGACCAAGACTGCATCAATTTCTACAACTTTGACTCTCTAATAATTATCTATCAAATGTGTATTTTCTAGACATATTTCCGCACTTTCTTTATGCTTTCTTTGACTACATCTAGTATTAAATATGTAATCTCTTACAATGAATAAAATCAGTTCATTTTGGTTTCATTTTTGTTTTCTTCTTCTGAGTGAGAGAGAGAGAGTTCTTAGCTAGTTCATCGGTTTGAACCGGCTTGTTGATTTGGTGTCAACCAATCATCTTTGTGTGTTATTTTGTGTGTAGCCAACGCACTACAACCATTCTTAAGTGGTAGCCTGTAGATCGGGGTATATCAAGAGTCATTCCGCACCTCTTGACGATCCTATCAATCCATGCCTAGTTCCAGAAGTGCTTCGCGATTCTCGGTTCATATCCAACACCTGGCCAAAGCCATCCTTCCGATTTTGGGAGTATCAATAATGGTCAAGAAAGAAACTGAATATGGTCTGTGTTAAGTAAGAAGGTCGTGGTGTATACACTGAACCACAAGACCCGAGACCCGACCACGAATGCTAAGGTCGTTGCCATATAGTTAACCATTGATTCAAATGGACGACCATATCTATATCAAATTAGATATTGATCACAAACCATGATCCATCAGCATGCATATCAGTATGCTTAATTTAAAATGATAGCTGATGATAAAGAAAAGGTAAAGAAAGTTATAAGGAACCGATTATAAACATATACTTCGTTATTTATTTATAGGACGAAAGATTAAGTTCGTTTTATACTAACCAAAATAACCAACCCAAAGAGGGTAAAATTGGTTTTGCATATGCAAGTTTTTTATCTAATCATAAACATGTTATGTATTTACTCATGGAAGCATTACAACCCCGTGGAGGTCAATGAAACAAACCAAGGCCGCAATATCATTCAACAACTCGGAAATATTGGCATCCATGATACAAGTAGACAATACGAGATCGATTGAATCAAGGCGTTACGGTTGATGGCAATTTAACCACGGATCGACCATTACCCATAAAGACGATGCAACTTACATAGATAATACAATGTCATGAAGATGGTTAATCAAAGACAAAGAGATCAACATGACCGCGACTATATTGTAGAGAAGACATACAAAGAAGTTCAAGAGTACAAAACAATCAAGAGATAAGCCCAGCCGGCTTTATTCATTCAAAATTTCTTATCAACCTCTACGTTCAGGAAATTGATATACAATATAGGAGTGAGGAGATGAAAGATCTATAATGGTGCATTATCAGGGGAGTAATTACGTTGTACTCTTTTTCCTAACTATGGTTTTATCCCAAACGGGTTTTACAGGCTAGGTTTTAACGAGCAACATACCAAACGTATTATGAGCTCTATATGGTTATACATATCCAAGGGGAGTGTTATGAACCAATTGATGTGGATGCAATAACCATAAGGATTAGACCGAACCAGATTCGACCATGGATATGATTGGTCTGACCAGAAAAGAATCTCACTCGACCAAAAGGAATATACATCGGCTGGATGGATAATGATCAACCAGACTTTTCTTTTTCCTTGTTGGATCATGTTTACATTTTCCATGCTTATCTAGGAATGTTATCTTTCTATTTATCTAACGATGGTCTATTGTAACTCCCTATATATAAAGGGCACCTTCGATGAATGAATATATAGACAAGTTCCCCCATTCTTTCTTAACACAAAAATTAATTTTAGAGAGATATTCAATCAGCTTTGTTTTTACAAATATATGTATATCTATACTTAAATATAGACCTTTAAACGTATCATTTTATATAATTAGTTATAAAATTATTAAATAAAACAAATTCTAAGAAATTTTTTTATAAGAAATTTAATAGTTGTTAAAAATTTACGTAACATATAGTTTATTAATTTTTATTTTATTTTTTTCATAGTATGTAAAAGATACGCTTTTAAAGAACAAAATTTGTATATGATTTTTTCTAAATTTACTTGTATTGAACAAAGTAAATGAGGTATTCGTAAATCTTTGAAATTTTCTGGTAAATTTCTGGATATCCAAAAGAACTAGATTTCCATATTTCTCTAAAACAAACAAAGCAGAAAATTAGATATTCGTGAAATCCCCTAGACATTATTTGCAGAAGTGAATTGTTAGTGTTCATTACCAAATTCATTCTCATAAAAAAAGACATGGCTTCTAAAAAAGATGATAAGGCATCAAACTAATTGTGACATGGGACAATTACAATTATGTTAAATTTATATATTTGGTAAGTTTTCTATAATATGTTAATACTTCACATATCATCATTAAATTTAATAAAAAGTAAACTAATATTACATTTACAAATATAACAATATTTTCACACTTTAAACTATAAATAATTCTAAATATTATTTAAAAAATATTTTGCTTATATGTCATCATCACATCATTCTCACCAAAAATGATATAACCTTTTAAAAATATGACATGATATCAAATTTAGTTTAATTAAAAAAGTTCATTTATGTAAATTTATATTTTTGATAAGTTTTCGGATAATAATGCATATATTATCATTAACCTTAATATAAGTAAACTAATAATATATTTACAAATAGGGAAATTCACCAAATATGACTTCAAAACTTGATTCTAACTCCAAAAGTATACCCAAACTTGAATCAAATGCAAAAGTAACCCAAAAGGCTAGTGAAATTACAACAACTCCTTATGACCAAACAAAATGTGAAGCATGTGCCTGAAATGAGGAAAACCATGGTCTCTGAAATCTTGCTCAGCAAGAATGGATTAGCCACAAGTCTCGAGACATACAAGCTCGTGATTAGAAGAATGAAGTTTTATTTAGGGAAATGGTATGTTGCAGGATCGATTGGTCAAATGAATGTAAATGACAGTCCCTCCGAAAGTTGTAGCTCCGAAAAATTCAATGAATAAGAAAAAGCCAGTTGCGTTATTTGGTTGAGTATTTTAATATATGGCATGACTATTAGGCCATGTAAATTACAAATCCATACAAAGCTTAATGAATTTGAATCTAATCCAAAAAATGCAACAAAAAAGTAAACAAAAATGTAAAGTATGCGTTACAAGCAAAGCTCACAAAATCCCCTCACCTCATGTTGAAAGACACTAAAAACCTCTTAGATTTTAATTTACACAGATTTATGTGATTTAAAATACAACAAGACTGTAGGTGAGAAAGTATTTTGTGACCTTTCATAGATGACTAAAGTTCTGATCGACGGTCGAAGCAATGGGATTAAAGCAAACACTGTTCATGCAACTTCTCTAATGCTCCAACTTCCCGGCATTCACAGCAGCAGCAGTGGAAAGCTCTAACTCAGATAATTAATGAGAAAAAAGTCATCCTCCGATTATAAGGTTGTCTGGTAAAGTTTACATGGAGATTTAATCTTGACACGGGGAGCATCGCACCACATGACTGGGGAGCTCTCGTTTCTTACGAAAATTTCAAGCATTCCACCATGTCCGGTTGGTTTCGCGGATGGTAACAAGACGTTAGCCACACATGTTGGCGTGTTCCATCTCTCTAATAACATCACATTGTCTAATGTGTTGTTTGTACCAAACTTAAACTGCTCACTCATATCAGTGTCCAAACTTCTTCGACAAACAAACTGTTTTGCACTACTAACTGATACACTTTGTATCTTACAGGATCGTTTCACGAGGACACTGATTGGAGCAGGTGAAGAGAGAGATGGGGTTTATTATTTCAAGGATGTCATGGCCGCTAGAGTACAAGTTGCTGAGAAGACTATTAGATTAGATGATCAGTATCGTTGGCACCAGAGGCTAGGGCATCCAGCGTTTTCAGTCTTAAGTCATTTACCTTTGTCGTTTTCTACCAATAAGTCTATAGCTCAACGTCCGTGTGACACCTGTTTTCGAGCTAAACAGACACGAGAAGTTTTTCATCAAAGTTTGAATAAAACTAAAGAGTGTTTTGAAATGTTTCACTGTGATGTTTGGGGTCCTTATCGCATACGATCATCTAGTGGAGCTAGTTATTTTTTAACAATCGTTGACGACTTCTCAAGATCAGTATGGACCTACTTGTTGCTCGAAAAGTCAGAAGTACAAACTGTACTCAAGAACTTCTGCACGATGACAATGAAGCAGTTTAACAAAGAAGTCAAAACAGTTCGCAGTGACAACGGCACAGAGTTTATGTGTCGTGTCTCGTTTCTTCCGTGAGAAAGGCATTATTCATCAAACATCGTGTGTCGCAACTCCTCAACAAAATGCGCGCGTAGAAAGAAAACACAGACACATTCTCAATGTTGCAAGATCACTACTATTTGAAGGGAATATGCCAGTTAGATTTTGGGGAGAAGCAATCTTGACAGCCTCTCATCTAATCAATAGAACTCCGTCATCAGTGCTCAACAATGTCTCTCCATATCAGGTCCTATACGGTACTCAACCATCATATAACCACCTTAGAGTATTTGGCAGCCTCTGTTTTGTTCATTCAAAATCAAGAGATAAAGATAAGTTTGGGTTCACGAAGTAGAAGATGCGTGTTTGTTGAGTATCCATTCTCTCAAAAAGGATGGAAAGTCTTTGACTTAGAGACTGAGGAGTTTCTGATATCTCGAGATGTCATATTCAAAGAGACAGAGTTTCCGTTTTCTCTCTCAGTCGACAAGTTCACACATAAACCAGTCTCACGACATGGTCGATGAAGATTGGGAAATCACTCAAGTATCCCCCTTGGTAGACAGGGGGAGTTCGGTCTCAAGTTATCAAGACACGTCACCTGTTGATCACACACCAAATACCCACACAGAGGACGCATCATCATCGTCTAACAACAGTTACCTGAACCTAACACAGTTCCAAACATTCCTGCACCAGAAGGCTGATTTACCAGTTACTGTCTCTCAAGACGAATATTGATTCCAGCGAAACAACAGGCCTGAGGTCAGAGAGCACGCATTCCCTCTATCAAACTCAGAGACTACGTTACATATAATGCCATACGACTTGAAGAACCCTCTCTCTCTCCTACTTGTGCTTCATCATCGTCGCCTCGAAATGATCCAGGTATGACACCCTATCCATTGAACGCGTATGTTACTGATTTAAATTTTTCAGCTTCCCATCAAGCATTCTTAGCAGCTGTAAATGCGGGAATAGAACCGAGAAGCTATTCTAAAGCCATAAAAGAAAAAGTATGCCGAGATTCAATGAAACTTGAGGTTGTTGCTCATGAAGAACTTGGTACATGGGAATTAGCAACACTGCCTCCTGGAAAGAAAGCTATTGCATCCAAATGGGTTCACCGCATTAAGTATAATGCTGATGGTACAGTCGAACGTCATAAATCTCGACTAGTTGCGTGTGGAAATAAGCAAGTTGCAGGGGATGATTACGATGAAACTTTTGCTCCCGTAGTAAAAATGGCCACTGTTCAAAGTTTATTAAGTCTTGTTGCGGCAAAGGACTGGGAAGTTCATCAAATGGATGTTCATAATGCTTTTCTCCACGGTGATCTTGAAGAAGAAGTTTATATGAGACTACCACCTGGTTTTACTTATTCTGATCCTCGCAAAGTTTATCGCCTTCGTAAAGCTATTTACGGTCTCAAGCAAGCTCCTAGATGCCGGTTTGCTAAGTTATCAAATGCACTCCTCGAGTTTGGTTTTGTCCAAGCCTACTCAGATTATTCCTTGTTCTCCTACACCAAAGAAGCAAAAGAAGTTCGAGTTCTTATATATGTGGATGATTTGGTTCTTGCAAGTAATGACTTACAATTACTAAATAAATTCAAGGCTTATTTGGGAGATTGTTTTTGCATGAAAGACTTAGGCAAGCTTAAATATTTCTTGGAGATAGAGGTTGCTAGAGCTAGTGAATGATTTTTTCTTTCTCAACGCAAATATGCGTTAGATGTTATAGCCGACTGCGGTTTACTTGCGGCTAAACCCGTTTCGATTCCTATTGAGCAGAATCACCACTTAGCCGATGACAACGGACCCTTGTTCTCTGATCCGAAGAAATACAGACGCCTAGTAGGACGTCTTGTTTACTTATCCATCACTCGACCCGAACTGTGTTATGCGATTCATTTATTATCGCAGTTCATGAAGTCACCTCATGTTGCTCATTGGGAAGCTGCAATACGTGTTGTTCATTTTCTTAAAGACTGCCCTGGACAAGGAATTCTTTTTCCCTCGGATAGTTCTCTAGAACTCTCTGTTTATGTTGATGCTGATTGGAGTACATGTCCACTGACTCGTAGGTCATTAAGTGCCTATGTTGTTCTTCTTGGAGGAACACCGATCTCATGGAAAACCAAGAAACAAAAGACAGTATCACATTCTTCCGTTGAAGCTGAATATCGAGCAATGGCTGCAGCAACTAAGGAGATGAAATCGATAATTCCTGTAATGGAGGAACTCGGTATTAAAGTAAATAAACCAGTTCCTTTTTACTGCGACAGTAAGGCGGCTATTCATATTGCGGTAAATCCAGTCTTTCATGAACGTACTAAGCACATTGAACGTGACTGTCACAGTGTTCGTGACGGTCTGATTTACACCACGCATGTTCGCACGAAGGAACAAGTCGCAGACATTCTTACCAAAGCATTAGGCCGTTCTCCGTTCGAATTCTTATCGTCCAAGTTGGGTGTTCAAGATCTTCACGCTCCAACTTGAGGGGGAGTATTAGGGAATCCTAGTGTCGTTAGGATTACCTATTGATAAGTCCTAATCTATTGTTGATGTATATCAAGTCTTAGAGATAAACACTAATAGATTTAGGAAGTCGGTCATTGCTCATGTATATATATATCGATGTATGCTATTCAATAAACACAAGTTACAGTTTATACAATATCTTCTCTTCTCTACAAGAAGATGACATAGAACAAGTACAGGAAGAAGAAACAAAGAACAAAGAAAAGAAACAGAGAACAAAGACGACTTGGGTTTTAAACGTGTGAAGAACAAGAAGAAGAAATCACTATCGAAGAGAAGAGGAAGAGAATCGGCGGAGAAGACCAGAGAAAGGAGTGAAATTTTTAGGTTTACCCTTTTTTATTTACTATTTTTACTTAAATTTTTTTGTTAAAATCCAAAAAATATTAAATATTTTAATTAAGTTAATTTAAAAAATCTAAAGGTAATAATTATAATCTTAATGGGACAAAAAATTCTTGAACAAAGTTATAGTGGGACAAATCCAAGTTCAAAGTGTACTCTTTTTCCAATTTTCCTTTTATTTTTATTGTTCTCAAAATTTTAATTGGTTAGAATTATTTAAGAAAATGATGTAATAATTAGAAAAGACAATGATTTTTTAAAATTAGGAATATTTAATAATTTAGTGGCATTCTACTGTAAATAAATGATAAAAATAAGGATAATTCTATTATATATTTTTTTAATAATATAGCAAATTCTACCTCTATTATAATTTTTTTTTATTTGAGAGGTAAAATAAAAAATAAGATTGGAAATGATGTTAGCAGCTCCCGGTCATTATATTATTTCGGATAGAATATAACATTATAAAGCTAAGGGCTTGGTAGAGCATTATAATAAACATTATGTTTATTATTATCTGATCAACATTTGTTAGAAAAGCATTTATCAAATGCTAATGCTCTTCATATGATCTTTGCTCAATGCTCACATATGAAACTTTTTGTGAAGCATTTGCATTTATAATTTATAATATTAAGAAAAAAATATAGAACTAATTTATTTTATTTAATAATATTATAAAATTATTTTTATATCCAAAAAATAAAATTTATATAAATAAAAATATAATGTAATTATATAAATTAAAAAGCTAAAAGTTTCTAATTTTAAAATAGATAATTTATTTTTGGATATAAAATTATTTTTATATTATTAAATAAAATAAATTAATTTTATATTGTTGATTTTATGCATTAATATATATAATAAATATATATTATTTAGAATTATATATATATTATTTTAAATTTTTTATAAATTTAAATATCATACTGCTAATGCTCCACCAATCGTTTTATTAAATGTTTCATGAGAACATACAATTTCTACATCATACTGCTTTTAAAGAAGTTCTCAGATTTTAGAAGAAAAGGGAACTCATGGCTGAAAATTAACAACACAAATTGTTTCCTTATTCCCAAGATAATCGTCTGTAGGTATATGTAGCGATAGGGGTGGGCGTTCGGATACCCGTTCGAGTTCGGATCGAGTATTTCGGATTTTCGGGTATTTCGGTATAGAAGTATAAAACCCGTTTGGGTATTTTTGTACTTCATGTCGGGTTCGGGTATTTTTAGTTTGAGTTCGGTTATTTTGGGTCGGGTTTTCGGATATTTACATTTTCAAAGAAGAAAAAATAAAATTTTTATTTCTTAAGTTTCTTGTATATAAAAATATAAATTTCACTTAACTGATTTCTTATTTTTTGATAAATTGAATGATTAATAGATTTGGAGATAATATTTAAAAATAAAAAGACACTAATTTGGTTATTGTTTTTAAATTTTAGATATCACTTTTGTTAATGCATGAAACAAAAAGCTTGGCATACATTTAAAGTGAGTATCAAATCATTTTATTCGTAATTATATATATATTATATGATTTTAAAGTATGTATAACATCAATATATAAATATTTTAAATAAATTGAGAGATGTAAACTAAAAATATAAGGTAAGTATACATATGTTCGGTTATTTTTGGATATCCATTAGGATTCGGATATTACCCGTTCGGGTTCGGATATCCAATCTCACCTAATTCAATACCCATTCGGGTATTTTTACTACTTCGGTTCGGGTTTTTCGGATCGGGTTTGGGTGCGGCTTCGAGTATCGGGTAAAGTGTTCACCCCTATGTATAATACCTAATAACTTGTCTAACCAATATTTTAAACAGTTATATTTTTTTTCAAAAAAAAAATTCAATATAAAACCGTTTGTGAGATAATAATATTAAGTAGTGAAATTAACTAAAAATTATATAGTTATATAAACAATATAAAAATGAGAGTTGTAAATAATTTTTTATCAGTGGTGGATACATGAACAATAAGTTCTCGACCGACATGAGTAAAATGGTCATACTAATGACGCACAACTGTTCTCATCCTTTTTGTAAATGTTAGACAAAAGTATTTACCACATCACAGTCTTCACCGACTTGGAAGGCGGAATAAATCAACACCAAGTTAATAAGCATTGACACAACGGCTGAGACGATGATACCATGGTTTTGTTTTTACATGTATCTGTTAAGATATGTGAAGCTTAGCAACACAAAGATCTGTATACAATAGTGTCTAGTCACTGGAAAAAATCAACAACAATTCATTTACTGCAAATCAATGTTTTATGTTGATAGAGAAAAAACGTGAAACTCTTATTTAGATGGGGAAAGATGTAGAACTTTTTTAAACTTTCAAATGTATAACAAAGTAAAAAAGGTTTTGAATTTAAATTTTAACTAGAATAGAACCCGTGCCAAGCGCGGTTAATTTTCATTTTTGTAGTTAAACATTTATAATGTTTTATATTATTTAATTAAGAAAAAAATTTAAAAAAAAAATAAGAAGATTTTGTTAGAATTTTAAAAGAAAGTTTTTTTATTCTATTTGACAAAAAATATTAAAGATTTTATAGTTAAATTATGTAAAATTTTATGAAAATTTTAAGGATGATCCAAATCAAAAATCACACATCAAAAAAATCATAGTAATCTAATTTAATAGATTACATATTTCTGTTTTTTTAAGATCACGTTTAATATTAATTGAATTATTATTAACTAACTAACATATGAACATTTGATTTTGATTTATTTTGTTTAGATTTAAGATCTCATACCCAAATATATTTTAGATTTGGTAACAACAAATCGGTATAATTTCTTAGAATCTAAGTATATCCGTGATGGCATAATTATCTATTGTTATAATTGTTTATATTTCCATAATTTACGGTGATATCAATTATAAAAAACAAATTTTATTTTTTAAAACAATTTAACACAATTTTGGACCCATAAAGCATCTAATCTCAATCATGTTTTTAAAAATCTGTATGTTATTTTGAACTATAATGGAATATAGTTAGAAATAATTATTATGTTTTATTTGTATCTACTCTATTAAATAGTAGATTGAATAACATAGTTGTACTCAAGAAAAAAAATGTTGAAGTTCTAGTCTATAAGATCAGAATGCATGTTTATTGCATTTATAATTATTGCAGTTCTATTCTATAAGGTCAGTTCTATTCTATAAGATCAAATTATATAAACAAAATTATTGCAGTTCTATTCTTCATATGACTTTGCATAGCACGAGTCATATTCTAGACAAAATATAATTATATCAATGGATGCTGAGATAATTAACACTAGTTGAAAAAAAAAGTTTGAAACTCATAAGAAAAATGTAACACATATGTCCAAAAGAACAAACATCAATCTTGACTTTCAAGTATCTATGGTTTTAATATAGGTTAATTGATATTAGCAAATATTAGGGTATATATTTAATATAAGCTATTAAAGGATATGTAGAAATAATAGAGTAGATGTTAATGAATTGTTAAGTCACAACATATCCAATAGGTCCAAAACAAAATGATGACAAGGTAATTTTCAAATAATACTCTAATTAATAGAATAAATTTAAAAAGGTCCTCGAACGTTTAAAAAATGAGAGATAACCGAGAGAAAATATAATAAAATGAGAAAAGAGGTAAAAGAAGAAATTAAGGAGTGTTAAACCCATCTTTTTATTCTCAAAGTTCTTCCTGGTTTTGCATTTTTCTTCTTTGCACACTTTTATGTAATTCTAACTATATTTTTTAGTTTTATGGTTATTATATATCTAGTTATTACATAGTTTTATAGTTACTATATATATAGTTTGATATCAAATAATGCAAAATAGATTAGATAAACAAAGTTATGAAACCATATAATAACTATATATATATATATATATATATATATATATATATATCAAGTATAAAACTATATTTATTTAACTTGTCTCAAGCCTTTTTAAATCTTTACAAGGCACTATATTTTACTTTAGAATTTAAACTCTTTTCATTCTATTCATTTATTTGGTTTGATTATTATTAGTAGATGATCAGTCTTGGTTTTAAAGTCTTAAACTTTTGTTGTCACTTTTCGTTTACTTATTTGTACTTACATTGTTCTTATATTTTTCATTTTCTGCTCATTTTTAATTTTTTTTTCAAATCACTTTCTTTTTCATCTTTCTTCTAAACTTAGAAACAGATATAATGTATCTATGATGTATCTATATGTAACCATCATGCTGATGAAGATGATATCTTTATGCCATTACTATATTATGAAAGAAAAACTAAAAAAAGTAATGATTAAACTACTATGGATCAACTCTTCATTATCATCAAAAATTACAAAGAAAAGAAAACTAAAACTAATATTTAACAGAAAATTAAATAAAAAATTAAAATTATAACTAAAACAGCATTACATTAAAAAGAAAATTACAAATAAAATTGAATTAAAATTACAAGCAAATTGAAATTAGAATTAAAATTAAAACTCAAACTCAAATTAAATTGCAAATTCAAACAATATGAAATTTTAAATTTCTAAAAATCTATTCTATTAAAATAGAAGTCATGACTCATTTCATGTGTGATTTTTTTATTTGGACCATCACTAGAAAACTTTAATAAAATGAATTTCATTTAAACTAATGATAAAATATTTGTAACTAATTTAATCATAATATCTTTTGATATCTTTTTGTTTTAAATGTAAATATATATTAAAACTGTAACAAATCTTTTGAAAAATATTTTGGCAAGATCTCAATATTAAAAATTATGTAACTATTTAATTAATTTCAAATTATATAAAATATAATTATAGATTAATATACATTTAATTATATTTTTTAAAAATGAAAAAAAAATCCTTTACTTTTATAAATGAAAAATAAAAATTGAGTAATCTAACTTTGAAATCCGGATCAAAATTTAGTAGATATTAATTATAAATAATTATAAAATACGATTTTTCATATATATTTTAATTTATTTAGTAATCAAATTCAAATCAAATAAGATAATATAAAATATAAAATGTAAACTATAAAAGTATTGTATTTGTAATAGTTATATATACATTTAAATATATGACTAACATTATATTTATACTAAAACGTTATAGTTTATATAATAAAGTTTATCAATAAATTATTATAATTTGGTGTTATATATTATCTAATTTTATAGTAATGTTGAATTTATCTATTCTATTAAAATAGAAGTCATGACTCATTTCATGTGTGATTTTTTTTATTTGGACCATCACTAGAAAAATTTAATAAAATGAATTTCATTTAAACTAATGATAAAATATTTGTAACTAATTTAATCATAATATCTTTTGATATCTTTTTGTTTTAAATGTAAATATATATTAAAACTGTAACAAATCTTTTGAAAAAGATTTTGGCAAGATCTCAATATTAAAAATTATGTAACTATTTAATTAATTTCGAATTATATAAAATATAATTATAGATTAATATACATTTAATTATATTTTTAAAAATGAAAAAAAATCCTTTACTTTTATAAATGAAAAATAAAAATTGAGTAATCTAACTTTGAAATCCGGATCAAAATTTAGTAGAGATTAATTATAAATAATTATAAAATACGACTTTTCATATATATTTTAATTTATTTAGTAATCAAATTCAAATCAAATAAGATAATATAAAATGTAAACTATAAAATTATTGTATTTGTAATAGTTATATATACATTTAAATATATGACTAACATTATATTTATACTAAAACGTTATGGTTTATATAATAAAGTTTATCAATAAATTATTATAATTTGGTGTTATATATTATCTAATTTTATAGTAATGTTTGAATTTATTATAATATTATTGGTCATGCAGGTTTTCTTTTTATACTCAAGTTATAGTTTATATAATATAATTATCAATAACTTAATATAATTTTCTGTTATATATTATCTAACCTTATAATAATGTTTGTGTGGCTTATACTATTATTACTATAAATTTTTATAAATGTGTATTTTTAGAAAAAAAAATTTTTAAAAAATTATAATATAACAATAATATTTTACATAAATTTTTGTTTTATTTTTAAATTTAAAATAAATGAAAATTAAATTTCACCTATATGATAGATGAATAAAATTTTGGCATATATACAATAATATATTATCTAAATAACATAAAAATTTGTTAAACGGTAATTTAACTTTGCAATCCTAATCAGAATTTGGTATAAATTAAATATAAAATAAGTTAAAAATAAAAATTTTACGTATATATTTTTTTATACTCATATACAAATCTAATAAAATAAATATATAATAAGAAATGGATTGAAACATTTGATATTAACATATAAACATAAAATTAACATATATATATATATATGTGTTAATTATCTAAATAAACATTAAAATTTTGCTAAATGGTAATCTAACTTTGAAACCCAAATCAAAATTTAATATAATTTAAATATAAAATAATTTTAAAATATGATTTTCATGTATATGTTAACATGTATACGATAAAATTATTGTATTATTGTGTTTGTAATAGTTATATAAACATTTAAATATATTTATAATTTTACTAATGATATAAAACAAATATCTATGTATACAAAAAACGTAAACAAAACCCGCGCGGTTGCGCGGGTCAAATTCTAGTTATTATTTGTTATCGGTAACGATAGCAAAACAAACAACATAATGATATTTGTAGCAACAGTCGCTTTTGTTAGCGATTATAAAATGAACAAAAAATATTATCTTTATTTGTTATAGTTTATTGTTGTAGTTGACCGATGTCGTCAGTGCTGCTAAACAACCATGGTCTAAGTCACCTCTTTGATCTAACAATTTCATTTTAAGAAACCAAAAATGTTATTTGTAACGTAATTTACAGCTTTTCTATAATATTTACGCAATACTATAAAAACCTAATAGGTAGTTTTGATGATAACAATTTAATCTCTTTACCAATTTCTAATACACCTGGAAATCGTAGACAAAATAGAGTCATCATCACAAAATATAGGCGTTGTGACTGAAGGTATGGATCAGATAATTTTCGTTCAAAAGATTATCATTGTGTGATGTTGGATTTATATGTCTAATTGACCTAAATGATGAGTTCAAAATGAATCTGTTGCTTTCATATATATGCATGCATTTATGTATCTACATGCATTAAATAGTCATGTTTCCTCCTATGTCTTTGATATCAAGCGAACAATTGTTCATCTGGACTAGAAGGAAGTTCCCTTTGTTGTTCCAACGTAAGTACCATTTGTGGGAACCGAAATCCAAACTGTCAACCTCCGTAAACTAAGGAAAAGCCAAGAGAACCCGACTTTCCCAGAGGTCCCGGATTATCTGCGTAAAACACATGAAAACGAAGAAGAAGAGATAACAGAGTATCGATAGTAAGTTGCACAGATGCGTTTTATTGATTGATAAGAACAAAGCTACAAGATTTTCCGAAGAACAAAACGAATATAATCTAGCTAACAAAGAGAATCTCAGAACAAAGATGGAGAAGGATCTCAGTAAAGTTTCGAGTATGCAGCCGTCTATATTCTAAATTCTTCTAAGCTAGCAGAGTTATTCTAGGTCTAAATCTTCAGATCCCTGCGCCTTTAGCTTTAGCTCTCCTTATATATGCCTTCTGGGTTGGTTACTCTTTCCTTTTTGCCACTAGGTCGAGTTTATCGCTTTGTGGAAACATTCATTTTTGTCTCGATCTTCATCATTATCTTGGAAACTTGACATTTATCTTCCGATTTCGCAAGACTTATCTTCTTCTACGAGTAAAGATATGCCTTCATAACATTTCTGTTTTCAAACTTCGTATGAAATTGCGAGTGGGTATTTAGCCGTGTTCTAGGCATTTTGGGCCGTATTTCGACTTAAACGTTTTTACGATATCTCCGAAAGAAAGTTTAATGACACGACGTCGCATTAGCTAGAAAGTTCACACTTCTCATATAGTCTAGACAACTGTGGTTTTGATTTAACTGTTGCCGTTTATACGGTAACCTTGACCTTCATTCGGGAAAATGGCTCTTCATTGTTTTTATCGTAAAAGTTCCAATGGTAACTCCGTTTGAGACGAAACAAAGCATTTCGATCACGACTCGAAGTTTGGTCTCACTCGCCATATGGCGATATGGGAGCTATATTTGACGAACCGGGTTAGTTTGGCGACTCTTACTTGTTTTACGTAAAATCTCAACGGAAACTACGATTGAGACGAAATGAAAAGCATTTCGATCACGACTCGAAGAGGAATACAAAGGAGAGACACAGCTCGCCATATGGCGACCCAAAATTGGAGAGACGAGGTCGCCGTATGACGACCCAATCTTTGAAAGGTCAGGTCTCCATATGGCGACCCAGACTCGGAAGGCCTAGGTCGCCATATGGCGACCCGGACTCAGAGGGGCCTAGGTTGCCATATGGCGACCCAGAATGTGTGGGGTCTAGGTCACCATACGGCGACCCAAACTTGGAGGGCCTAGGTCGCCATGTGGACCCGGACTGTGTGGGTCTAGGTCGCTATATGGCGACCCGGAAATCGGAGGGCACTAGGTCGCCATATGGCGACCCGAACTGTGTGGGAGTAGGTCGCCATATGGTGACTCGGACTTGGAGAGCCTAGGTCGCCATATGGTGACCCGGGACTGTGTGGGTCTAGGTTGCCGTTATGGCGACCTGAACTGTGTGGGGTCTAGGTCGCCATATGGCGACCCAGACTTGGAGAGCCTAGGTCGCCATATGGCGACCCAAACTGTGTGGGTCTAGGTCGCCATATGACGATCTGGACTCGAAGAGCCTAGGTCGCCATATAGCAACCCAGACCGAGTGGGTTTAGGTCGCCATATGGCAATCCAAATAGTACGGGTTGAGGTTTGCCATATGGTGACCCGTAACCTTGGTGTGCAGGTCGCCATATGGCGATCCGTACCTTGCGTGTGAGGGTCGCCATATGAAGACTTGTGTTTTGAGGGTGTAGGTCGCCATATGGTGACCCGGTTTGTTAAAGGCCATGTCACCGTATGGCGACCTGAGTTTGTACATTCGAGGTTTCCGTATAAAGACCTAAGTTCGAGGTGGTTTTGTTTTTTTCCGAAATACTCTTTCGATAAGTTACTTCTAGAAGTGGTAACCTTAGTCGATGATTTCGAGATAACCGTTTTTGACCCCAATAGTTAACCCCGAGCCTGCAAAGTCTCAGAGATGATTTTTGCGGGTGAGTAGTGTGTTTTAATCGGAATCACAACTAAGAGTACTTTTCCGAGAACTTTTTCGAGGCAAGTTTATTTAGGAAATTATCCCTCCTTATTTTTCTATAAGTATTGAACTCTCATTCCTCATTCTCTTCACACCTTATCATTTTGTAAGAAAAATGTCTTCTTCCCAAGGTGACAAGAAAAATTCTGACGTTGAGATGAGCGATTCCACTCTTTCTGCGAGTTCTTTGAAATCTGCTCCTCCTAACATTGTGTCAGCCTACACAGCTGGCTTTTATCCTTCCAGGATAAACTTGTCCGGCATAGCGCATAGAAGGAGATTGGCCAGTCTTCTCCTCAACCGCCGGTGCCTCTAACCCCGATCAAAATTGCGGCCGCACCATCATCAGGAACTTTTGTTCAGCCTACGGGCTCGTCCACGACTCCCTTTCATGTTGAGGATATGGAGAAGGCTCCAGAATTGATGCCCCCTCCTTTGTCTAGGAGGGAAATCGTTTTGGGGATGCCTGCTCCTAGTGTTTCTCCAACCGTCCAACCAAAAAGTCGAAAAAGAAACCCTCCTGTCGGCGAGGAGATTAAGAGGAAAAGATACGCTAAAGGCGAAGAAAAGCGATTCTTCACCGAAGGGAGGATACAGTATCTTGCCAAGGTTTGCTTCAAAGATCTTTCATGTTAGCATTTTTTACCCTTTCCTAACCATATATTTGTCTTGTGCAGTTTGTATCTTTGATCGATGGGATGAACAATGAATGTGGGTCAGAGGTTGAGAGCCTTACGAGGGAGTTAGCGGAAGTCCCGAGAAGAGTCATCGGCGTTCGAGAAAAATTTAAAGGTTATTGAATATCCTCATTCCGTCGAGGTTTCGCAATTCGAGACTCAGATCGGTGAGACCTTGGGAAGACCGCGAGCTCCCTGCTCAAGGCGAAGCAGGTCAGGAAAAATAAATCTTCGGAGGTTCGTCGGCTCCAGCGTCGTCTCCAGAGCGAAGAAGGATCGATGGCTCGTGGGATCGAGGAAGCCAAGACGACCCCTTCGCGCTGAGTTCAAGGTTCGCTTGGCGAGGATTTCTGGCTCCCTCGATTCTTTGGCAGCCATCCGAAGTAGGGATCTGGCTCTCACGGCCATTGAGAGAGGAATGAGCGTGGTCCATATTTTTCAGGGGTGATGCGCCTCAATCTCCACAAGCCAAGGAAGCCCGGCTTTCAGCGCGCAAAGAAGATTTGAGGGTTGATGAGGGTGATTTCGACACGTTCCTTGGCAGTATGAGATCTGAGTGCCTCCTTCGGCCGTGCTCGGGTGATGCAGGGGGGTTTGATGCCGTGGTCATCGAAAGCGCATCCCCAAGCTCAGACGAAGTGATGGTCGAAGGTGAGGTTACGGGAACTGAAGATGAGTGAGGTTGCAGTCTCGCTTGAGACTTTTTATAATTTTTATGTTTGTATCGGCCAAGTGTGGCCTTGTTTTTATTTTGGGACTGGACCGCTTGTGGCTTTGAATCCTTTCCGCTTGCGGCTTTTTCATGAATAAACCAATATTTTTATCGAAAGGATTTGAGATTTAAGAGTGTGTAGAGTAGTTGCGTGTAGAGGGAAGATTATGAGTTGTCATCTCATAACCTATATCTTCT
>CAJHQP010009416.1:0-22508 GCA_905132765.1 Moricandia arvensis
ATACTTTGTGACATTCATTGATGAGAAGTCTAAGTATACTTGGGTGACACTGATTCAGTCTAAGGACAGAGTGCTTGAAGCTTTCAAGAATTTTCAGTCCCATGTCTCCAACCATTTCAATGCCAAACTCAAGATTCTTAGGTCAGATTATGGTGGAGAATATACAAGTCAAGCATTCAAGCAGTATCTAGCTCAACATGGGATCATACATCAGACAAGCTGTCCTTATACTCCTCAACAAAATGGAGTAGCTGAGAGGAAGAATAGGCACCTGATGGAAGTAGCAAGGTCAATGATGTTCCACACTAATGTGCCAAAGAGATTTTGGAGTGATGCTGTCATGACTGCCTGTTATCTTATCAACAGGATTCCAACTAAGATACTCAATGACATGTCTCCATTTGAAGTACTAAACTGCAACAAGCCATCTTTGGATCATTTGCGAGTATTTGGCTGCCTCTGCTTTGTTTTGATACCAGGGGAACTGAGGAGTAAACTAGATGCAAGAAGTTCCAAGGCAATGTTCATTGGCTACTCTCCAACACAAAAGGGTTATAAATGTTATGATCCAGTGACAAGAAAGGTTTCCATATCAAGAGATGTGAAGTTTGTGGAGACTAAGGGATACTATGAGGAAAAGAGTTGGGATGACTTGAAAGATCTCTCTCAAGCATCAGACAAAGCAGCCAATCTCAGAGTTATTTTGGAGAATCTTGGTATCAGCATGACTCAGGCAAATCAGGAGACAAGGGCGTGTGCACCTGAAGCTACATCTGGTCAAGACACTGTGGTTGAGGAAGATGGGGCTAATGAAGCTGTAGAAGCCGCTCATCCTGATCCTGAAGGGGGAATCAACAAGAAACTCATGATCAGGATGAAAGGCAACAAGGACAATCAGAACCAGTAAATGATGAAGCAGAATCTGAGGAGGAAGGAGAGCCTGAAGCAGTCCAGCCTCTTAGGAGAAGTACAAGGCTGACAAAGGATCCTTCAAACTGGATCAACACGAGGGTCTACTTCAACTCACAGGCAGTGGCTCATCCTATACAGGCAGTATGCTCATTGGCTCAGTATCCACAAGAACACCAAGTCTTTATTGGTCAACTGGATCAAGAGTACATTCCAAGGTCATATGAAGAGGCAATGGAGCTTGAAGAGTGGAGAGACTCTGTTGGGAATGAAATCAATGCTATGATAGTCAATGACACTTGGTATGAGGCTGAACTCCCAAAAGGCAAGAAGGCAGTGACAAGCAAGTGGGTTTTCACCATTAAGTACTTGGCAAATGGAAAGGTGGAGAGGCGAAAGACAAGGCTGGTTGCAAGAGGATTTACTCAGACATATGGAGAGGATTACATTGATACATTTGCACCAGTAGCAAAACTTCACACCATTAGGATCATTTTCTCAATTGCTACTAACTTGGAATGGGATTTATGGCAAATGGATGTGAAGAATGCCTTTCTGCAAGGAGAATTAGAAGATGAGGTCTACATGCATCCTCCTCCAGGTCTAGAGCACTTGGTCAAACCAGGGAATGTGTTGAGGCTGAAGAAAGCAATTTATGGCTTGAAGCAATCACCAAGGGCCTGGTATTACAAGCTAAGCACCACACTGAATGGAAGAGGATTTAGGAAGTCAGAAGCTGATCATACTCTCTTCACATTGACTGGTCCACAAGGCATTGTGGTTATCCTGATATATGTAGATGATATTATCATCACAGGAAGCGACAAGGAAGGGATTCAGGCCACTAAAGCATTCCTGAAATCAGTGTTTGACATCAAGGATCTTGGAGAGCTGAAGTATTTCCTTGGAATTGAAGTGTGTAGATCCAAGGAAGGACTATTTCTGTCTCAAAGGAAGTATGCAATGGATCTGTTGAGAGAGGCAGGAGACCTTGGGGGAAGAGCAGCAAAGACTCCTCTTGAGGATGGCTACAAAGTGCTGCGAGAGGGGGAGTTTGAGAACACTCCATTTAAGGATGTCAAGAAGTATAGAAGAATGGTTGGGAAGCTCATTTATCTGACCATAACAAGACCTGACATTTGTTTTGCTGTGAACCAAGCCAGTCAGCACATGCAAGCTCCTAAACTTCATCACTGGAATATAGTAGAGAGGATCATGAGGTATCTAAGAGAAGCTCCTGGTCAAGGAGTTTGGATGGGTTGCAATAGAAGCACTGAGGTTGTAGGATACTGTGATGCTGATTGGGCAGGAGATAGAGTTGATAGGAGATCAACCACTGGGTATTGTACATTCATTGGAGGCAACTTGGTAACATGGAAGAGTAAGAAGCAGAAGGTGGTGTCATGTTCTAGTGCTGAGGCAGAGTATAGAGCTATGAGGAAGCTCACTAGTGAACTCATATGGATCAAGAACCTACTGAGGGATTTGGGCATTGAGACAACAATTCCAATCACCATGCACTGTGATAACCAGGCGGCCATACACATAGCTTCAAACTCAGTGTTTCATGAGAGGACAAAGCATATCGAAGTAGACTGCCATAAAGTGAGACAAGCAGTGGAGCAACAAGTCATCCTACCTTGCTACACTAGAAGTGAAGATCAGCTAGCTGACATCTTCACAAAGGCAGCAAGCACAAAAGTCTGTGAGTTCATCCACTCTAAGTTGGGACTCATAGACCTCACATCTCACTGACTTTCCTATCATGAAGGCTTCTACTCTTTTTCCTTGGTGTGTTTTTTTCCACTGGGTTTTGCACATTAAGGTTTTAATGAGGGGAGTTCTTCATGGTTCCAAGCTTGACCAGTACCTAAGGTCAAGCTTGAGGGGGAGTGTTGAGATGAAGAACAAATAAGATGGAGTTATTGTTGAGATGAAGAAATAAGAACAAGGGTTGACATGAAGAAAATAAATGAAGCTTAGAGATGAAGAGACAAGATGAGGCAATCCAGACTGATCAAGAAAGTGATGGTGTGTACAGTTTAGGTCATATTCGACTTGGACCTAACTTAGAAAACAAGAAAGTGGTTTAACTTGACAAGGAGGCATAAGGAGACTTATTATATTAATATCAGGTCGGCCAGAAGAGTAGAGAGCTGTTGGAGAAGGTTACAAACAAGAATCACATGTTGGGTTTAGGCTGAGATTGACCAGTAACCTGTCACTTTCACTATGGCTGGGAGAGCCTTGTCCTTTTGTGCTCAGGAGACCAGAAGCATTGTTTATTCATTCTTGTTGTCCTTATGTTGATTTGCCTAGCTTATTTAAATCATGTAGCAGAGAACCATTTGAATTAAGGAAATAGATTTCCTCTCTCTCTCTCTCTTATTCTGGGCGAAATCCCTCTCTCATGTTCTTGCTGTTCTTCATTTTCTCTACACAAACCAGACACTAAATCTCTCTATTTTCACACTTTGCCAAAAATAGAAAAGAAAACTCAGAGATTTGCGGAAGTTAAGTAAAAGAATGAAGAAGAATAGGTCTCAAGAGCATAAGTGCTCTGATACCATGTGAGAATAAGAGATTTAGAGAGAGTTTACTTGCTGGAAACTGAAGAACATGAAGAACAAGAGAGAGAGAGAGAAGAGATTTCGAAATGTAAAGAGAGAGAAGGAGAGAAATGATTTCCTTGCTTAATGTGTTATGGGAACAACCCATAAATAGGGAAACAATAGGCAAGCAGACAGAAGAGAAAATAATAAACAAATACATCAGAAACAGCCAAATTGGCTCAGCCAGCAGCAGAGAAAGGGACAGGTCTGAAGTGGTCCCAAGAATTCAAATTCAAATTCTTCAGCTCACATGTGACTTCTTTCCATGTCTCCAACGTCCATATAGTCTTGGTGTGACCAGACTAAAGTTTTCTGGTTAAGGTAACCAGTTCTGATCCATTTAGCACTTCCCCTTGTCTTGCACGCCAAGTTAGGGAACTTCCTCTTGTCTTGCACGCCAAGTTAGGGAACTTCCTCTTGTCTTGCACGCCAAGTTAGGGCAAGGTTGTACGGACAACCTTGTTCCACAAGCTTCACTTAAACACTGCTTATTCTTCTGATTGTATTGTCTTTTATCTCTTGATGTCTTCATGTCAACAACCTACAAAGGTATTGCATGATCAAGCCCCCTTTGAGGTTCTAAACAAGTAAAAACCATCAGTGGACTATCTACGGGTCTTTGGATGCCTATGCTATGTACTGATCTCTGGAGAGATGAGAAACAAGTTAGAAGCCAAGAGTACAAATGCAATGTTTATAGGCTACTCCACAACTCAGAAGGGATACAAGTGTTATGATCAGGTGGCAAGAAGAGTTCTGGTGTCTAGGGATGTAAAGTTCATAGAAGAAAGAGGGTACTATGAGGAGAAGAATCAAGACGAGTTGAAGGACCTTACCTCAGATAAGGAAGTAACTATAAGTATTATCTTGGAAGGTCTCGGCATTGGAGTGACCAAGAACCCGGGTGGAAATGGTCCAGCAGGGACAACTGAAGCAAATCAGTCTCCCCACCTTGGTCATGAGGGGGGAAACACTGAAGATCAGGAAGGTGGAAGCTCTGACAGCTGTGGAGAGTTTGATTCACGTCAAGAGAAGTTTGATAATTCTCCAGAGAAAGATAGAAGTTCAGTGTCTCATGATCAAGGTGGAGATACTAAAGAAGGTCAGAGAAGTCCTGAGCATCAAGAGGAGGAAGAACCTGAAGAATGGGAAGTAGAACAGCAATAACAGTTGAGGAGAAGTTCAAGGATAGGAAGACCACCATCTGATTGGGTTAACACTAGGGTTTACTATAATGCCCAAGCAGTTGCGCACCCATCTCAAGTGGTCTGCTCGTTTACTCAGTATCCAGAAGAGCATTGTTCCTTTATGGTCAGTCTAGACGAGAGCTATATACCAAGATCCTATGAGGAAGTTGTTAAAGACAAGGAATGGAAGGAGTCAGTTGGTGCTGATTCAAGTGCAATGATCAAGAATGACACATGGTATGAAAGTGAGTTTCCAAAAGGGAAGAAGGGAGTGACTAGTAGATGGATCTTTACCATCAAATACTTGGCGAATGGAAAGATTGATAGAAAGAAAACCAGGTTGGTTGCAAGAGGCTTCACTCAAAACCTATGGAGAAGATTATATGGATACCTTTGCACCAGTTGCAAAGCTTCACACTATTAGAATCATTATGTCTCTTGCGGTTAACCTTGAGTGGGGTCTATGTCAAATGGATGTGAAGAATGCCTTTCTTCAAGGAGAACTTGAAGATGAGCTCTATATGCACCCTCCACCAGGTCTGGAATACTTAGTGAAGAAGGGAAATGTGCTACGGCTCAAGAAGGCAATCTATGGTCTCAAACAATCTCCTAGAGCCTGGTACAACAAGTTGAGCACTACTCTCAATGGCAAAGGGTTCAAGAAATCTGAACTGGATCATACCTTATTCACTCTCCCAACTACATCAGGTATGGTTGTCCTTCTTGTGTATGTTGATGATATCATCATCACACGAAGTGACAAGGCAGATATTCAATCCACTAAAGACTTCCTTAAATCTGTGTTTGAAATTAAAGACTTGGGAGAGATGAAATACTTCCTTGGTATTGAGATATGTAGATCCAAGGAAGGTTTGTTTCTGCCCCAAAGAAAGTATACACTTGATCTCTTGAAAGATGCAGGGAAACATGGAGGGAAGACAGCCAAGATGCCACTAGAGGATGGGTACAAGGTTCCTCATGAGGGAGAGATTGAGGATAACCGGCCATTCCATGATCCTAAGCTTTATAGAAAGCTTGTTGGTAAGTTGATCTATCTTACCATTACCCGACCTGATATATGTTTTGCTGTGAATCAGGTGAGCCAACACATGCAAGTCCTAAAGGAACATCATTGGCACATGGTTGAGAGGATCATGATGTATCTAAACGGATCACCAAACCTTGGAGTATGGATGGGATGCAATAAGAGCACAGAAGTGGTTGGCTATTGTGATGCAGATTGGGCAGCAGATAGGATGGACAGGAAGTCAACCCCTGGATATTGCACCTTCATAGGTGGGAACCTAGTTACCTGGAAGAGCAAGAAACAGAAGGTGGTCTCTTGTTCCAGTGCTGAAGCTGAGTATAGGGCAATGTTGAAGCTTACAAATGAGCTGGTGTGGATCAAAGGCATCTTGAAGCATGTGGAGGTTGATCAGTCTACACCAATGACTATGTGTTAGAATAGAGAGAATATGGTGAGAATGAAAGTGTGTGAGAGTCTGGTTGATAGAAAACAAGAGAATGGATGAGAGACATGAGTATGAGGCAGGATTGCCTTGAATGAGAGAAGAGATTTTAGTGAAGTTGAGAGTGTTTGTGAGTGTGAGGTCGTGTGACCAGAGAATAAGGGACTTGAGAGAGTATATGAACTAGATAATAGGATATTTGGTGAAGGAGAGACTTAACTCTCACTTCAGAGAGTATGAGAGATTATGGAGAGTTTAAGAGAGTTTCTGAGTATGAGAGAGTGTATGAGACTTAGAGAGAATATGAGAATGTATGAACCAGAGAGAATAATGAAGGATGAGGCTCAATTCTCCTTAGGAATTTCGTGGGTACATGTAGGGGGCTTTATAGCCAAGTTACTAGACAAAACAACAACATTAAACTAACAATAAAACAGTGAAATTAAAATACTATTATGAAATGAAGTTCAGAGCTGGTTGAGACAGACTGGTGTGGAGCAGGCTGTGGCATGGACAGTCTGGCACGTCCAGAGGAAGAGAAAGTGACTGGAGCAAGAGGGCACATTCAGCTTGGTGTGATAGTGACAGGTCCAGCTGCTTCTCCAAACCACCCATGTGACTTCTACTTGTCCAAATCAAACCAGAACTGAGTAATTCCATTCAAACTTGATTCCCTTTACTTCTGGAGGCTACCAACGTCCATATTAAGTTTCCCCAACTCCTTTCTTGCCTTGTTGGTAAGTTAGGGCAAGATGAGTTGCTTGTGTAGCAAGACTGTACGGACAGATTCAAATCTGCTTGTTCCAGATGCTTGATTTGCTTGCTCCTGATTTGCTTGGTCTCTTCATCAACTCCAGCTTTGTTTGTTCATTCCAACACTCCCCCTCAAGCTTGACCATAGGAATCCTTGGGCAAGCTTGGAACTGAGATTACTTGCCTCATTAAAAACCTAATTATAGGGAAAAAGAGTACAAGCAATCCAGTCTTCTTTTGGGCATCTTTATTTGCAAGTAAGGCACGCCCTTTCCTTGCTTCACACTTCAAATGGTTCATCTTGAACCTTCTTCTTAATTCACAGCTTGTCTCCCCCTTGCATCTGGCTTCTTTCTTTCTTCTTGGGTTGAGATCAATCCAACATGTCTTTAGGATGATAATGAGGAGTGTCTGCCCTCGTGGCTTGCACTTGAATTCCTCACTTCATCCTTCTTCAGAATGGCCTTGCAACGTGACTTGTAGAACTGACTTGATAGGGGGACTTTGCAAAGAGTTAGCTGCCATCTTTTCAGTGAACTTCCTTCTCTTTGCTCAGCCAAGTATATCCCTGGTCAACTCCATTTTTTTCCTTTGCTTCAGCTTCAACAATGGGTCATTGGCTTCTCATTAACACCCCTCCTCAAGCTTGACCAGAGAATGAGAGTATATGGCCAAGCTTGAATTTCAGAGCCAATGAAAGCCAACACCTTGAGACCACAGCCCTCTTGGCTTGAATTGTGGCCTTTTTCTCTTGAGGAACCTCCTGTTCACCCTCTTGGCTTCAGGTAAGACCTCTTGAGCAATCTCTCCACAGAACCAATCTTCCTCTCTACCATCTTGGGAGTTAATGAACACAATCAGTGTCCAAAGTGTTGTTGGGTAGTGGGAATCTCTCCATGGACAGGAATTTACATCTTCTGTAGGCTCTGAACACATGGGCTTCTTGATCTTAATTTAAGGAGGCACAGCTTATCAAGAACCGAAGCTGGTTTCTTGAACCTCCAGCCCCATGGGGGCTTAGTGAAACTGAAGAGGTTTGAGGTGTAGATTGAATATCCAACACCTCTTCTTGATGATTCTCTCCCTCTGGTCAAGGATAAACTTTAAACCCATCCTGTCCTCTTGCTGGTTGTGGGTCCTGGTGGTCAGAGACTGAGCTTCAGCTTTATTGGCCAAATAATGATTTGAACAGCCTATCTTTGAAACTTTTTCAGTGACCTTGATGCACAAACCATTTCTTCCAAAGGTTTTCTTCAGCATTTTGGACAATAGCAGGTGATTTTGTTTCTTCTTTGGACCCCTTTCAGTCTCTGGAGTCGCCATTTCAGTTGTGGTCTCCATCATGGAGAGTTTGGACCAGTGGATAAGAGAATGTACCCACTGTTTTTTCAAGAGACAAAACTGGAGACTGATACTTTGATGAAGCTTGTTGAACTGCGATGAGAGTTACTTGAGTTTAGACACTGGAATACACCTTTATCTTAGGTACTGGTGAGGTTCTTCCCTCCTGGAAGACCTTTGGACCAGTAGATAAAGAGTTGCACCCAAGAGAGTTTTGACAGAGATTTTGACAGAGATTTTGCGGAAGTAAGAATAGGTTTTCAGGAGCTTTTATGCTCTGATACCATGTTAGAATAGAGAGAATATGGTGAGAATGAAAGTGTGTGAGAGTCTGGTTGATAGAAAATAAGAGAATGGATGAGAGACATGAGCATGAGGCAGGATTGCCTTGAATGAGAAAATGAGAGATTTTAGTGAAGTTGAGAGTGTTTGTGAGTGTGAGGTCGTGTGACCAGAGAATAAGGGACTTGAGAGAGTATATGAACTAGATAATAGGATATTTGGTGAAGGAGAGACTTAACTCTCACTTCAGAGAGTATGAGAGATTATGGAGAGTTTAAGAGAGTTTCTGAGTATGAGAGAGTGTATGAGACTTAGAGAGAATATGAGAATGTATGAACCAGAGAGAATAATGAAGGATGAGGCTCAATTCTCCTTAGGAATTTCGTGGGTACATGTAGGGGGCTTTATAGCCAAGTTACTAGACAAAACAACAACATTAAACTAACAATAAAACAGTGAAATTAAAATACTATTATGAAATGAAGTTCAGAGCTGGTTGAGACAGACTGGTGTGGAGCAGGCTGTGGCATGGACAGTCTGGCACGTCCAGAGGAAGAGAAAGTGACTGGAGGAAGAGGGCACATTCAGCTTGGTGTGATAGTGACAGGTCCAGCTGCTTCTCCAAACCACCCATGTGACTTCTACTTGTCCAAATCAAACCAGAACTGAGTAATTCCATTCAAACTTGATTCCCTTTACTTCTGGAGGCTACCAACGTCCATATTATTGATCAGTAAAGAAATAAAGAGAAGACATGAAGTATGGAACATGAAGGAATGAAGAAATCATAAGAAGAGAAGAAACGTGTGACTCAAGTTAGTCCGTACAACCTGTACGGACAACCCTAACCCTACTTGTGACCTAACGTGCCTTGGAAGTGAAGGAACTGAATGGGATGTCGGCCAAGAGATTCCAGAAGCAAGAGGTGACCGTTTAAACTCGACTGGAGCAAGTGGGAGCATTTGAACAGAAGTCACATGTTTGAATAAGCATAGTGGACCGTTTAGGTCAGGTCACTTTCATCGACCAGACCAAACATTATTTTATTGTTTCTCTCTCTGATCTTATGTCTTTATATACCTCTGTATCCTCTTATGTCGAAATTAAGGAATTAGAATCCTTCCTTATTCTCTATTCTCTCTGTCAAGTACAAACAACAAACATCTCTCTCTTTCTTCTGCTCACGAATCAAACTCACTCTCTCTCTCCTGTTCTTGAGTATTCTTCACCATATTCTTCATAAACTAACATGGTATCAGAGCTATTCAGCTCCTAAACCTCTAATTTCTTCCGCAAATCTACTCTACTCACTTCACTCTTTCTTTTCATCCGATCAGTTCTTGATTCTCTTGAAGAACATTCTTTTATCCAGTGGATAATAGCTCTGTTCTTGCGAGTTCATCCTCTGTTCTTCATTATTTCTCACTTTCCTTTCACAATATAAACAGAGTAAACTTGTTCCTTTCCGTGTTCAACTTACTCCAGTATTCAGAAACTCATTTTCTTTTCTCTAAAACTCTTGGGTACATCCTTTTACCCACTGGTCCATAGCTTTTCGAAATGGAGCAAAACAAGGCAGTGGTGATTCCAGTCACTCTAAAGGGGGTGAACTACCTACTCTGGTCAAGATTGATCAAGAATGCCCTTGGTGGAAGAGGCTTATGGTCCCATATCACTTCAGATGAGGCACCAAAGCAAACCATCCAAGGAGAAGATGGCAAGGAGATTGTGGTGGCAGATGAAGGCAAATGGAGTCAAGACGACTTCATGGTGCTGAATATCATCCAGAGCTCACTTGATGGTCCTATAATGGAGGCTTACTCATACTGTGAAACCGCAAAGGAGTTGTGGGACACCCTTCAGAAGGTATATGGAAACTCATCCAACCTCAGTAGGGTCTTTGAAGTGAAGAAGGCTATCAACTGCTTGAACCAGGAAGATATGGACTTTAACCAACACTTTGGTAAGTTCAGAGCTCTCTGGGCAGAGCTGGAGATGTTGAGGCCAAGTACCACTGATCCAACCATCCTGAATGAGAGGCGTGAGCAAGACAAGGTATTTGGTCTACTCCTCACTCTCAATCCAGGTTACAATGATCTCATCAAACATCTGCTGAGGGCAGACAAGTTACCTACCCTTGAGGAGGTATGTGCTCAAATCCAGAAGGAACAAGGCTCAGTGGGACTCTTTGGTGGAAAAGGTGACCTGAACATGGCTCACAAAGCTGAAGCTTCAGTCAATAAGGCCTACTTCAAACCAGAGAACCGGCGAGTCACTTGTGAGCATTGCAAAAGGAATGGTCATATGAAGAACCAGTGCTGGATCCTTCATCCTCACCTCCGACCTCCATCATGGTTCAACCAGGCTAGAGCACATGAAGCTGTCCATCAGAATGCCCAGCCTGCAGCTCAACCAGTACATCAACACAATGGAGGGAGAGCCATGAACTCTACTGCCCACATTGCTGGAACATCTACTCAACTCCACCAGGAGGACTCTCTAATCCGCAAGTCAGACATTGAGGCTCTCATAAAAGCCCTCAATGCAAACTCTGGTAACATTAGTAGTGATGTTCATAATGCTTTAAATTCCATTCAGTGCAATTCTCAAACTGCTAGGCCCTTAATCATAGATTCAGGAGCCTCTCACCATATGATAAAAGATGCTAAACTGATTAGTAATGTTAAACCAGCTCTAGGAAGTGTGATGATAGCAAATGGTGATAAGGTACCTATTGAGGGTATAGGGAATTTGAAACTATTTGATAGAGAGTCTAAAGCTTTATACATGCCCACCTTTACATCTAACTTACTCTCAGTTAAAAAGGCAACCTGTGATCTTAATTGCCATGTGATTTTTAGTCCTAATGAGGTTCACTTTCAGGATATTGAGACAAGTAAGATGATGGGAAAGGGTGTGAGCAAAGGAGACCTCTATTTGCTTGAAGACACCAAGCTTAAATCAGATTTACCTCATGCTTTTAATTCTGCTTCTGTTTTAGATTCCAGTGTTTTATGGCATGCTAGATTAGGCCATCCTCACTCTCGTGCCTTAGGATTTATGTTACCTAACTTGTCTTTTAAGAATGATAGCTGTGAAGCTTGTATCCTTGGTAAACATTGCAGAACCGTTTTCTCTAAATCAAATACCATTTATGAACATTGCTTTGATCTAGTTCACTCAGATGTCTGGACTGCACCTTGTGTATCTAGGGAAAACCACAAATACTTTGTCACCTTTATAGATGAGAAATCAAAGTATACTTGGCTGACCTTAATTCAATCTAAAGATAGGGTGTTAGAAGCTTTTATAAACTTTCAGAGCTATATCACTAATCATTTCAATGTCAAGATTAAAATCTTTAGGTCAGATAATGGTGGAGAATACACAAGCCATGCTTTCAAAAACCATTTAGCCGGACATGGAATCATCCATCAAACCAGTTGCCCCTACACACCTCAACAAAATGGAGTGGCAGAGAGGAAAAATCGACATCTCATGGAGGTTGCTAGGAGTATGATGTTCCACACTAATGTCCCAAAACGTTTTTGGGGTGATGCTGTGGTATCAGCATGCTACCTGATCAATAGAACACCTACAAGGATCCTCCATGATGTCTCTCCTTATGAGGTATTGAATAAAACCAAACCCTCTCTTGATCATTTGCGTGTGTTTGGGTGTCTCTGCTTTGTTTTGATTCCAGGAGAACAAAGACATAAACTTGAAGCCAAAAGTGTCAAAGCAATATTCATTGGGTATTCTGCAAATCAAAAAGGTTACAAGTGCTATGTTCCAGAAACTAGGAGGGTAATGGTCTCAAGGGATGTTAAATTTGTGGAGTCCAAGGGGTATTATGGTGAGAAGAGCTGGGATAATCTGAAAGACCTCTCACACGCCCCATCAGATAGGGCAACTAACTTGAGAATCATCCTGGAAAGCCTTGGTGTCAACCAGCCCAAGGCTAGGGAGGATCCAAGCGAAGAGCCTCATCAAGCCGCAGATACAGTTGAAGAGGGTATCCAAGTTGATCATGAGGGGGGCAACCAACCAGAACCCGAAGATGAAACGCTGCAGCATGAAGGTTCTGAAAGTCATGATCAACCTGATACTGATCAATCCCAAGTTCATGAAGATGAGGACACTGACGAGCAAGTGCAAGTACAACCATTGAGAAGAAGCACCAGGATTAGGCATGATCCAGACACCTGGAAAAATAAAAGGGTATACTTCAATGCCAATGTAGTTGCTCATCCCACTCAGGCAGTTTGTTCCTTGGCTCAATATCCAGAAGAACATCAAGCCTTCATAAGCAATGTAGATCAAGAATACCTTCCAAGAACCTATGAAGAGGCAATGGCAGATGATGAGTGGAGAGCATCAGTTGAAGATGAAATCAATGCCATGATCAAAAATGATACATGGTTTGAGACTGAGCTTCCAAAAGGAAAGAAAGCAGTAACAAGTCGCCTCATCTACACCATCAAGTATCTAGCTAATGGAAAACCAGAAAGAAAGAAGACAAGGCTGGTAGCAAGGGGGTTCACTCAGACTTATGGAGAAGATTACTTGGACACTTTTGCACCAGTAGCAAAACTCCACACCATCAGAATCATACTCTCACTTGCAACCAACTTGGAGTGGGATCTATGGCAAATGGATGTGAAGAATGCCTTCCTTCAAGGAGAACTAGAGGATGAGGTCTACATGCGCCCCCCTCCTGGTCTAGAAGACATGGTCAAACCAGGAAATGTATTGAGACTCAAGAAGGCTATCTATGGGCTAAAGCAATCACCAAGAGCTTGGTACCATAAACTCAGCACTACCCTCAATGGAAAAGGGTTTAGTCGATCTGAGGCAGACCAGACTCTATTCACTCTCACCAGCCAACAAGGTATAGTAGTCATCCTTGTGTATGTTGATGATATCATCATCACAGGGAGTGACAAAGAAGGTGTACAAACCACTAAAGCTTATTTGAAATCTGTTTTTGATATTAAAGATTTGGGTGAGCTAAAGTACTTTCTTGGAATAGAAGTTTGCCGATCTAAAGAGGGGCTCTTCTTATCCCAAAGAAAGTACACACTTGATCTCTTGAATGGAGCAGGTATGCTTGGAGAGAAACCAGCAAAGACTCCACTGGAGGATGGCTATAAGATCTTGCGTGAGGGGGAGTATGAAGCAACACCATTTGATTGTTGGATTTTCAGAGTTCAGGCTGTGGTGATGAAGAACAGCCCTTTAGGACGAGATGAGAGCTTGAAATGATGAGAGAGAGGTCTGATGTGATTAGTGTGAATCAAGAACAGAAACAAGAGATTTAGAGAGATTAAGAGATTAAAGTATAAGAAAGGGGTAGATTCAGGGTTTCTGATCAAGAACACACTTTGTTTATTATGAAGGAGAGGGGAAATCCCCCTTACTCTCTTAGAAGTTACAAATCGCCTAATGAGGCATATAAATAACTTTACAAGTTTCTGGAAAACCCTAAAGCTAAGGATAAGACTTGAAGGGTGGAGATCTTCTGGTTTGAATTGGATGGTGAGGATTAATTCTCGTGGCTGAGGCAAGCTGAGTGGTGCCCTAAAAGACTTGGCTAAGAATGCTCCAACAACTCCTCTGTATCTGCCCGCTTATCTGGCCAGATACATAGTCAAGGCTGCTCTTCCTTTCCAGCAAGAGCCAGCCTGTCATGAACCACAACCATGCGCCAGCACACTCTTTTGTCTTCTGCTCTTAAAGGTTTGTCTTCTTCTCTTAAGCTTTTGTCCTCTTCTCTTAAAGATCAGAAGCTTGTCTCTTAGTCCCGGACTTTGCACGGGCCGTACCATTCCGCCCTATTTTTGCACAAACTCCCTAAACATCTTTAAGGCCATAATGAGACATCTTTGGGTCGCCCTATTTTTGCACGGTCCGTACCTTGCCCTATTTTTGCACGGTCCGTACCTCACCCTATTTTTGCACGGTCCGTACCTCGCCCTATTTTTGCACAAGTCTCAAATCTTCTCAAATGGTTGAATGTGAAAGTTTCGGGTCGATCTGGTCCGTACGGATCCGTACGGTCCGAGTACATCCGTCCGTACCAAATCCGTACGGCCTCGCCCTAACTTTGCACATTCTCCTATTTGCTCCTTAACAGCCTTCTAAGTCCCTCCTGGACTTGGCCCTATCTTTGCACAACCTCCAGAGCACTTCTAAACACCTTTAGACACTTCTAATGCCTTGTAGACAATCTCCGGAGGTTTCACCCTAACTTTGCACCAGACCCAAACTCATCTCAACTCTTCCTTTGGCTCCACTTCTTTCTTCAAGTTAATACTCCCCCTCAAGCTTGAATTTAGAGATCCTAAGTCAAGCTTGGAACCTTGAAAAACTCCCTCATTAAAAACCTTATGAGAAAACCCTCATAAGGAAAAGAGTATAGCCTTCAAGGCCTAGGGATTGGCCAGTGGGTCTTTGGTGTTCTCATCAGTGTGATGGACACAAAAGACCCTGGATCATGGCCTAACCGTGATGTGCAACTCATTGGCTTCATTACACATCACCAACTCCTTCTCGGATCTCTTCTTTGGGGCTAGCTTGAGTCTTCCCTTCTCTCATGGCTTCTTGCCTTCTCCATCAGGTCAGATCACACGCCTAGCTTCTTCTTGTCTTCTTGAGTATCCAAGTAAGGTACCCGATACATCATTCTACAAGTGTATCAGTTCTCAAGAGGTAAACCTATCATGAATATATAAAGAGATAAGATCAGGTTTACTCCCTTGTTTAGATTGTGAGGAGTGGCTGCTCTGAACCGCCACTTGAATCCTCACTGACTGAGCTTCACAGCTCCTTCTCTTATCATGCAAGCTCATCCACATTGATGACCCAAAACAATACAGAAGACTAGTTGGTAAGCTTATCTATTTAACTATCACTAGACCTGATATTTGTTTTGCTGTGAACCAGGTGAGCCAGCATATGCAAGTGCCAAAGGTTCATCACTGGAAAATGGTGGAAAGGATACTTAGATATCTCAGTGGAGCTCCTGGACAAGGAGTATGGATGGGAAGTAATGGCAACACAGAAGTAGTAGGATACTGTGATGCTGATTGGGCAGGAGACAGAAATGATAGGAAGTCCACCACTGGCTACTGCACATTCATTGGAGGCAACTTGGTAACCTGGAAAAGCAAGAAACAAAAGGTGGTGTCATGTTCAAGTGCTGAAGCTGAATACAGAGCCATGAGGAAACTTACAAACGAGCTAGCTTGGATCAAAGGTCTACTCAAATATTTAGGCATTGAGATCACCTCACCAATCACAATGCATTGTGACAACCAGGCAGCCATACACATAGCCTCAAATTCAGTATTCCACGAGAGGACAAAACATATTGAGGTAGACTGCCACAAAGTGAGGCAAATGGTGATACAAGGAGTGATCTTACCATGCTACACCAGGAGTGAAGATCAGTTAGCAGATATCTTTACTAAAGCTGCAAGTTCAAAGGTGTGTGAGTCCATCTATCCCAAGCTGGGACTCACTGACATCAGACAAGAGTAAACCCTTACCATGGAGCTTCTACTCTTTCCTTAGTATGTTTTTATCCCACTGGGTTTTGCATACTAAGGTTTTAATGAGGGAAGTCTTCATGGTGTCCAAGCTTGACCATTGCATTAGGTCAAGCTTGAGGGGGAGTATTGATCAGTAAAGAAATAAAGAGAAGACATGAAGTATGGAACATGAAGGAATGAAGAAATCATAAGAAGAGAAGAAACGTGTGACTCAAGTTAGTCCGTACAACCTGTACGGACAACCCTAACCCTACTTGTGACCTAACGTGCCTTGGAAGTAAAGGAACTGAATGGGATGTCGGCCAAGAGATTCCAGAAGCAAGAGGTGACCGTTTAAACTCGACTGGAGCAAGTGGGAGCATTTGAACAGAAGTCACATGTTTGAATAAGCATAGTGGACCGTTTAGGTCAGGTCACTTTCATCGACCAGACCAAACATTATTTTATTGTTTCTCTCTCTGATCTTATGTCTTTATATACCTCTGTATCCTCTTATGTCGAAATTAAGGAATTAGAATCCTTCCCTATTCTCTATTCTCTCTGTCAAGTACAAACAACAAACATCTCTCTCTTTCTTCTGCTCACAAATCAAACTCACTCTCTCTCTCCTATTCTTGAGTATTCTTCACCATATTCTTCATAAACTAACACATATTAAGTCTCCCCAACTCCTTTCTTGCCTTGTTGGTAAGTTAGGGCAAGATGAGTTGCTTGTGGAGCAAGACTGTACGGACAGATTCAAATCTGCTTGTTCCAGATGCTTGATTTGCTTGCTCCTGATTTGCTTGGTCTCTTCATCAACTCCAGCTTTGTTTGTTCATTCCAACACTATGCATTGTGATAACCAAGCCGCGATCCATATAGCTTCCAACTCAGTCTTCCATGAAAGAACCAAGCATATTTAGGTTGATTGCCACAAGGTGAGGCAAATGATTGGATTAGGAGTGATCTTGCAATGCTATACAAGGAGTGAGGATCAATTGGCGGATGTGTTTACAAAGGCAGCTAGACAAAAGACAATGGAGTCCATCCATGTGAGGTTGGGGCTCATTGATCTAACCCAACTTAGCTAATCCCCTGCTATGGGGTCTCTACTCTTTTTCCCTCATTAAAGGGTTTTATCCAAAAAAGGGTTTTCTCTTTGGTGAGTTTTTTAATGAGGGAGATCTCATAGCCTTCCAAGCTTGACTTGTTCCATATGGTTAAGCTTGAGGGGGAGTGTTAAGTTGTGGTATCTATCTTGGGGTTAATTAGAAAGAAGAGAGGAGAAGGGTTTGGGTCGACCTTGTCCGTACAAGGCCGTACAGGTCGTACAAGGCCGTATAGGCCGTACATGCCGTACAGGCCGTACAACGTCGACCAAAAGCACTCGACCAGTTTTTACCATCCGGGTAAAACCAAAGTGACTCAAGGTGATTCTTTGGCTTGGTAGCCTTATCCAACCGTTGGAAAGGAAGAAGCTGTCCACGTGGACAGGCTGGCACAAGGCTGGAAAGGATCAGCATCTTCTCAAAGATGCTGATGCCATTTACTTGGCCAGAAAGCCTCCTTTCAAATTGTGAGAATAGAGAGAAAATGGTGAGAATGAAATGGTGAAAGATTTTGGTGAAGAGAATCAGCTTCTGGTTTAGTTTGGACCAGAAATACTGAGAATCAAAGAGAGAGTGTTTTTGAGAGTTTAAGTGAGAATGATGGGATTATAGAGAGTGTTTGTGATCTTCTGGTTTAGTATGGACCAGAGACAATGAAGGATGGACGAAATTAAGAGTGAGAGTATTTGAGAGTTTGTGAGAATAAGAGACTGAGAGAATAAAGTAACCAGAGATTTGTTGAAGGAAAGAGTTAACTTATCACTTCAGAGAGTATGAGAGTATGAGAGATTGTGAACCAGAGAATAAGTGAAGGAGGAGGCTCAACTCTCCTTAGGAATTTCGTGGGTACATGTAGGGGGCTTTATAGCCAAGTTACTAGACAAAACAACAACATTAAACTAACAATAAAACAGTAAAATTAAAATACTATTATGAAATGAAGTTCAGTGCTGGTTGAGACAGACTGGTGTGGAGCAGGCTGTGGCATGGACAGTCTGGCACGTCCAGAGGAAGAGAAAGTGACTGGAGGAAGAGGGCACATTCAGCTTGGTGTGATAGTCACAGGTCCAGCTGCTTCTCCAAAGCACCCATGTGACTTCTACTTGTCCAAATCAAACCAGAACTGTGTAATTCCATTTAAAATTGATTCCATTTACTTCTGGAGGCTACCAACGTCCATATTAAGTCTCCCCAACTCCTTTCTTGCCTTGCAAGGTAAGTTAGGGCTAGATGAGTTGCTTGTGGAGCAAGACTGTACGGACAGATTCAAATCTGCTTGTTCCAGATGCTTGATTTGCTTGGTCTCTTCATCAACTCCAGCTTTGTTTGTTCATTCCAACACTCCCCCTCAAGATTGACCATAGGAATCCTTGGGCAAGCTTGGAACTGAGATTACTTGCCTCATTAAAAACCTAATTATAGGGAAAAAGAGTACAAGCAATCCAGTCTTCTTTTGGGCATCTTTATTTGCAAGTAAGGCACGCCCTTTCCTTGCTTCACACTTCAAATGGTTCCTCTTGAACCTTCTTCTTAATTCACAGCTTCTCTCCCCCTTGCTTCTGGCTTCTTTCCTTCTTCTTGGGTTGAGATCAATCCAACATGTCTTTAGGATGATAATGAGGAGTGTCTGCCCTCCTGGATGGCACTTGAATCCCTCACTTCATCCTTCTTCAGAATGGCCTTGCAACGTGACTTGTAGAACTGACTTGATAGGGGGACTTTGCAAAGAGTTAGCTGCCATCTTTTCAGTGAACTGCCTTCTCTTTGCTCAGCCAAGTATATCCCTGGTCAACTCCACTTTTTCCTTTGCTTCAGCTTCAACAATGGGTCATTGGCTTCTCATTAACACCCCTCCTCAAGCTTGACCAGAGAATGAGAGTATATGGCCAAGCTTGAATTTCAGAGCCAATGAAAGCCAACACCTTGAGACCACAGCCCTCTTGGCTTGAATTGTGGCCTTTTTCTCTTGAGGAACCTCCTGTTCACCCTCTTGGCTTCAGGTAAGACCTCTTGAGCAATCTCTCCACATTACCAATCTTCCTCTCTACCATCTTGGGAGTTAATGAACACAATCAGTGTCCAAAGTGTTGTTGGGTAGTGGGCAATCTCTCCATGGTCAGGAATGTACTTCTGTAGGCTCTGAACACATGGGCTTCTTGCTCTTTATTTTAAGGAGGCGCAGCTTATCAAGAACCTGAGCTGGTTTCTTGAACCTCCAGCCCATGGGGGCTTAGTGAAACTGAAATGGTTTGAGGTGTAGATTGTATATCCAACACATCTTCTTACTGATTCCTTCCTTCAGGTCAGGTACACACTTCAAACACCTCATGTCCTCTTGCTGGTCGTGGGATTTGGGGATCAAGTAAAGAGCTTCAGCTTTGTTTCCCAGAGAATAGTTTGAACAGCCAAGCTTTGAAGCTTCTTCAGTGACCTTGCTCCAATAATTATGTTCTCCATGGGTTTTCTTCAGCATTTTGGACAAGAGGAAGTGTTTTGGTATCTTCTTTGGACCCTTGGAAGTCTCTGGGGTCGCCACTTCATTTGTTTTCTCCATCTTGGAGAGTTTTGGACCAGTGGACAAAAGAATGTTCCTACTGGTTTTGCAGGAGATTGGATTTGAAACTGGCCTTTGATGAAGCTTGCTGAACTGAGTTGAAGCTTTCCTGAATTCCAGAGAATGAGATACTCCTCTATCTTGAGTTCTGGTGAGGTTCTTCCCCCCTGGAAGACCTTTGGACCAGAGGATAAAAGTATGTAACCAAGCATATTTTAAAGAGAAACTTGAACAGAGAATTCATTTGCGGAAGTAAGAAAGGTTTTCAGGAGCTTGTAGCTCTGATACCATGTGAGAATAGAGAGAAAATGGTGAGAATGAAATGGAGAAAGATTTTGGTGAAGAGAATCAGCTTCTGGTTTAGTTTGGACCAGAAATACTGAGAATCAAAGAGAGAGTGTTTTTGAGAGTTTAAGTGAGAATGATGGGATTATAGAGAGTGTTTGTGATCTTCTGGTTTAGTATGGACCAGAGACAATGAAGGATGGACGAAATTAAGAGTGAGAGTATTTGAGAGTTTGTGAGAATAAGAGACTGAGAGAATAAAGTAACCAGAGATTTGTTGAAGGAAAGAGTTAACTTATCACTTCAGAGAGTATGAGAGATTGTGAACCAGAGAATAAGTGAAGGAGGAGGCTCAACTCTCCTTAGGAATTTCGTGGGTACATGTAGGGGGCTTTATAGCCAAGTTACTAGACAAACAACAACATTAAACTAACAATAAAACAGTGAAATTAAAATACTATTATGAAATGAAGTTCAGTGCTGGTTGAGACAGACTGGTGTGGAGCAGGCTGTGGCATGGACAGTCTGGCACGTCCAGAGGAAGAGAAAGTGACTGGAGGAAGAGGGCACATTCAGCTTGGTGTGATAGTCACAGGTCCAGCTGCTTCTCCAAAGCACCCATGTGACTTCTACTTGTCCAAATCAAACCAGAACTGAGTAATTCCATTCAAAATTGATTCCCTTTACTTCTCGAGGCTACCAACGTCCATATTAAGTCTCCCCAACTCCTTTATTGCCTTGCAAGGTAAGTTAGGGCTAGATGAGTTGCTTGTGGAGCAAGACTGTACGGACAGATTCAAATCTGCTTGTTCCAGATGCTTGATTTGCTTGGTCTCTTCATCAACTCCAGCTTTGTTTGTTCATTCCAACACAAATAAGCGCGCCCCTGGTCGAATCTGAGCCCCTCCTTTCCTTGCTTTACTTTCTGAAAACCCTTGTAGCTCTCTCTATATATTGCAAACCCTTGAGGATAAATAAAGCATACAGTTCTCTCTAAATTTTCGAGACTCACAATGTTCTTCATAGTTTTTCATAATATCTCTTCTTAGTAAGTCTAAATCAAGTCTGATCCTTTCCAAATCTATTTGTAGTCTCTTCTGGTTACCTTTTCGTCTTATATCTCAAAAGATCTTAGCTGGTGAATTGTGGCATCATGTGACTCAACTAAGCTCTCCTTGCTCTCCTTAGTGATCCGGTCCATGATCACATCATCCCCTCCCTTTTGAAAAGGATTTGTCCTCAAATCTGGTTCATCAACAGCAAAAGGGGCCAAGTCAGTGACATTGAAGCTATTTGATACATCATACTTACCTTGGAGATCAAGCTTATAGGCATTGTCATTGGTCACTGACTTCAAAGACCCTCACACGCCTTCCCTTGTTGGCTTGCTTCTCATTGAGCTTGGTTTTCTGCTCAATGTTTTGTCTAGCCTTCTCATGGATTTTTTGGACCATCTCAGATTTCTTCTTTCCGTCCAAACTAACCCTTTCACACTCAGGTAAAGGAATTAAATCTAAAGAAGAGGTGGGATTGAATCCATAAACAATTTCAAAAGGGGAATACTTAGAAGCAGAATGCATGGCATGATTGTATGAAAATTCACAGTGTGGTAAGTAGTCTTCCCAAGTTTTCAAGTTCTTTTTGATGAATGCACGCAGGAGTGTTCCTAGAGTTCTATTAACTACCTCAGTTTGTCCATGAGTTTGCGGATGACATGTAGTAGAAACAACAACTTAGTGCTTAGCTTAGACCAAAGAGTCTTCCAAAAGTAACTAAGAAACTTAGTGTCCCTATCAGAAACTATAGTCCTAGGGATGCCATGTAAACAAACAACCTCTTTAAAGAACAAGTTAGCAATATGCAATGCATCATCAGTCTCATGACAAGCTATGAAATGTGCCATCTTAGAGAACCTATCAACAACAACAAAGATGGAGTCCTTTCCGGTTCTATTCCTAGGCAATCCAACAATGAAATCCATGGATATATCAATCCAAGGATGGTGTGGAATTGGTAAAGGAGTGTACAAACCCTGGGATTTGACTTGGGACTTGGCATGCTTGCAAGTAGCACACCTCCTACAGATTCTCTCCACATCTCTCTTCATGTGCGGCTAATAAAAGTGATCCTGCAAAACTTTAAGGGTCTTGGCAATCCCAAAGTGTCCCATTAGACTGCCCCAATGGGATTCCCTAACAAAGAGATCTCGCAGAGAACAATTAGGCACACACAATCTATTATCATAAAACAAGAACCCATCTTGTCTAAAGTAGTGTCCTGCAGCAAACTTCTCACAAGATGCATAAGCTTCCTTGAAATCAAGGTCAGTATCATACATATCTTTAATCTGCTCAAACCCAAGTAACTTAGCATCTAGAGTGGTCAAGAGAACATACCTCCGAGATAGTGCATCAGCAACTATGTTCTCCTTACCTTGTTTATACTTGTCCTCTGGAAATACATCTTGAAACT
>CAJHQP010009417.1:0-22503 GCA_905132765.1 Moricandia arvensis
AGGGAGGATGTCTACACATCTCTTAACACCTCGGCCTTAAGAGCCAACTCTCGCCTCCGCGGGCCCGCCATGAGTCTTGCCGTCTCTTCATAAGAAAGCTGAAAGCCATCACCGTTGAATGCAAGAATCATCGGAGGATGTCTCGACAACACATAGATTCGCACATATCAACTGAGGGAAACTGGAGGGGGAGGGGAATAGACAAACGAGATAAAGGAGGAGGGTTGTGGCACCGGCATCGTCGAAATGGTGGCCGGAGCTAAAGATTTGCTCGACAATATTTGAGTTTTTCAAAAGAGAAAGAGAGAGAACTCGGGTTTTATCAGTTGACTAGGAGTTAATGAAATGTGCCTTTAGGGGAATACAAGAATCTTAAAAACTTGAAAACAAATATGCAAAAACAGGTAGGGGAACACAAAAGTCTTAACAGAATATAAATCCCTGTTACTATGAGAAAAATATACAAAGAGTAACACACATGAAGAAACCAAAACATAAAATTCCTGTACACAAAAGAATTACACAACTTTTGATTGGTTCTGTGCAAGAACAGAGACAGATTACGAAAAAACACTTAAAAACACTAACACTCAAATTACTAATCTCAATCACAAGAGCAGATCCGGGATTTCAACTTGTTCTGAAGAAGCAGCTACTTCACTTCGCTGTCTTGATCTATGTTTGCTACTACTTCTATCCCCGTTCTTCTTTTTCTTTTTCTTCTTCTCTGAGTTCTGCCGACTTTCTGTTCTCGGGCTCTCTTCCTCCTGCACTACTAGATTTGAATTCCTCTCGCATTTGTCTTTCTCTTTTCCCTTGTTCTTCGCCAGAAGAGCGCTCTGAATCGCTCGGGACAAAGATTCATCATCATTTACACTCTCTGGTTTCGTTTTTGCTTGAGAAGTGATGGTTCTTGATTCATCTCCTTCGTTCAGTTTCACCACTACAGGCCTCAGTTTAGGATGGTTCGCCTTTATCTTTGGGGCAAACGATATTTCGCTTGCTAAATCATTAGCCGGAGGATAACTGCTTGGTGTACCACTGCTATCGGGATCGTTCATTTCAGAAGTAAGGTAGTACATGCCATGGCGTTTGCGGTGTTCAGCTAGCTGAGATGAAGCAGCTTCAGGTGGAAGAGATGGTGACGAGGCTTCTTTTTGATTTCTGATTCTGAGCTTAGAGACAGAGAAGCTGATCTTGTCCGTGTATGAAACCGAATCCGATTCCACAGGTTTAAGAAATTCCCCACAGATCTCTTCAAGATCTCCGAGGTTCTCTTCCAGCACTAACCCATCAGGTACACAAACTTTCTCCAATGCATTTGCAGAAATGGGGCCGACTTCTTCTGAGAACACATCTTCCATGAATGCTGTGACTCTACAAGCTTCTGGGTCATTGTCTTCACGGTTAACTTTTTCAGCTATTTCTTGCTTTACCATACCAATAAATCCTAAAACGTTCTTAGCTCTCTCCTGCATTTCTACATCATAGGTTCCTGATAACGGCCCTACACCAAACTCAATCACATTCACCAATTTCAATATAGATTCATATGTGAAAGCAACCATTGATGAAGTGCCAGAACAAGATTCCTGGGCCGTGAAATAAGAAACAAGAGAGAAGACAAGAACTTTGAAAACTGAGTTTATGTATATAGCTCTTATGTAAGGCAGCAAGAGATCAGTGCGTGGTTGTAGAAACGCCTCCACGAGTTCATGTGGATTCTTAGAGAACTCAACGTATTCACCTGTAACCCACGCAGCTGCAGATAATATCGGGTGCAAGAACAAGTTACCGAGCAAAGCAGGATCAATCAGAAGTGCCCAAGAAACACGCACTAGCTGGGGTCTAGCATCTCTGACTCTCATACCAATATCAATCAACTGATGCTCAATCTCTTCCCCTCTTTGACAATGTGGAATTCTAGCCATTTCACCAAGAAGAGACACGTACCAATCAAAGTCAACTATGATCTCATATGCATTCCTTGAGCATACCGATAAGACAGAAAAAATAATCTCGTTGCAGAACAAAGGGTCTGCTTTGAGTGCATAGTTCATAAGAATCCTGGAGATGTCCGACACGTTATCCTCATTCACCAATTCCATTAACAGATGCAACGCCTCGAGTTTAACATTTGGATCCTCATCGCTCAAAGCCTTGACAACAGCCTCTTTGTTCTCCAAAACCGCCCACAAGTGCTTTGGAGCAACAATAGACAAAGCATGTAGACCGAGATACTTAAGATTTGGATCATCCTCCACTAGAAACTCCCGGATCTTTGCAACAGCGAGTTTCACAGCTGCTTCGTGATCGCTCAAGTTACTCACCACAGTTCTTACACACTCAAAAACCAGAGATTTTGCGACAGTCCTCCTCATATGTTCACAAATAGGCTCAGCCACTTTCTTCCCCAACCTCGGCTCAACCTCGGCCAACTTAGCAAATATTTTAAGAACTTTAATCAGAATCCAGCTGTTCCTAGACTCAACCAGTATCTTAAAGAACTCAGGAGCTAATGGAAGACAAGAGCTAGGATCTTTACTGGCGAGCTCACAGAACACTCCAACGACAGCAGAGAGAATCTGCGGATCAGAGCTTCCAAGATTCTCAACAAGACGCTTGAAACATACCTTAACAGCATCAGGATACTTGTCGAGAACTCTCAGAACCACACTGATTGCTTTCTTCCTGACGAAAGACTTACTACTACCCAAGAGAGTAAACACTTCAGGACACAAATCTCTAGCTAAGTCATGAGTTCCAATCCTAGACAGACATTCCAGAGCTAGACTTACCTCGTACTCGTTGACACTGTTCAAATCTTTTCGGAACTGGTTGGTGATTAATAGCAGAACGGATGTCTGGTCGTGAAACGACTGAGTGATTGCTTGATAACCGATGCTCTTGTGATGGAATCGTGAAGAGGAGACGACTTCCACGGCGTGGAAAGCCGCCCAAGACATGTCAACGCCGTGGAGTGCGGCGAGGTAAGAGAGCTTGTGAAGGGCGGTGGATTTGGTGGAGAGATCTGTCGATTTAATCTCGCGGCGGATTTCTTCAAGGGATCTTGAAATGAAAGATGATTCTCCGAGGAGGTGGAGACGAAAGCCTTTGATTAGATCCTCGAGGCTTCGCTGGAAGAGGTTGTCCATCACAGAATGGGAAGACGGCATTGATTCTGGTGGTTGAAGAGATGATGATTAAGTGCTTAGTGTTAAAGGGCTCCGTGAAGGAGCCATGAATTGATCAGATTCAAGGGCTTTACGAGTTGACGATTCGTAGCGAAACTCACGTCGCAGCCAGTAGAAAAAAATGTCGTATCTTCAGATGTCTTAAGGTTCCCATCAAAAGGTACAGATTTAATGGATCACTAGATTTTGACAGTGAGTTAAAACATTAATTTGATTTAAGTGTGCGACAATATATTTTAGATTCTTTTACGTCTATATTGATCCAACTATATATTTTATAGAGGAATACCATCACAAAAACCTTTAAAATCAAAATTGTAATCAAAATAGTCTTTTAGGAGAATTTTAACCAAAATAAATATCTTTAAATGTTATAAATATATCTTTGTACCCTTTAGTTAACCAATTTATATTTAAGATTTAGAGTTATGCGATAAAGTTTTAGAGGTGAAATTTAAAATTGAAATATATTAAAACATTTAAAATATATAATAATATATTTTGAATTTTTCTTTCTTTGAAACTGTTTTTATGATTAACATCAAAAGATCTATTTGGGAGATTTGTCCTTAATTTTATATGGTATAGGAACTATGTTTTACATTTATGAAATGATTTATTTAAACATTTTCATTATAAAAATTAAGTTCACAGTAAACTGGGTAACCAAATAGTTTTATTAAACTTTTGTCACAAAAAACCCTCAAAAATGATTAAAATAGTCTCCTTTATTTTAAATTTTTTAATATTTATTTTAAAAAAAAATCACCCCAAAACAACACTCCATAACTTTAAACCATAAGTCTAGATTAATTAACTTTAGATCAATTAACTCTAGGATATAAATGTATATTCACACCTATAATAATACTTTTTGTTAATTTTTATTTTTGAAATTTATTTTTGTGACAAAAATATTTTTAGTATTATTCTAAAATATTTATCTGGTATTAGTATAAATTCACTTTTTAGTAAATTATCACCCATGTTTATCACACTTACACATGTCTTCTATCAATCTATCTTGTTAAATTGGAAAAATGAGGCTAAATTTGATAAGACAAACAATGGATATAATTACAAAGGTAACTAAATACAAAATTGTTTAATAGTAATCTAAATAAGAAGTCAATATATAGCTACAAGTATGTATATGTTGGAAACAACAATATCAATACAATTAAAACACTTTATTCAATTATGCAGTTAAAAATATATACTCTAATTACAAAAAAAAATATCCATTTTTGACAAAAGAAATAAGTACCCACTAATATATATATTTTTTTACCAAACAATAATTGGGCTTCCACAACAAAGCTTACACAATTATTAGATAAAAATGTGTTAATTTTGGGTTTACAATTCAGTTGTTTTAACCGATTCAGACCCACAAATAGTTTAACTTGCAACCGACCAGAATGTGTCTTTTTGACTCTTTCCAAAATAATATGGATCTACAAAAAAGATCAGGATATACACATACAAAATCATTGAAAATATTCTTTCTCTTTATCTGTTTCGTTTTGTGTCATTTGATTGATGAGCTTTGTCTGTTTTTTAATGTCATTGATATATCGTGTTGTTATTTTGACTGATATATCGTGTTGTTATTTTGATTGATATATCGTGTTGTTATTTTGTTGTTGGTTCTCATGTCTAATACTTGCAGATGTGAAGGATTGATCTTTATTAAGAAGGATTGATCACTATTAAGAGAGGTAGCTCAATCCAAATTCACGATACCATGGTCTTTGCCAAACTTGAATTTAAAGATATCTCCTAAAGCGAATTGCAAGGATAACTTTGATATGGGGATAATGAAGAAGCTAGAGAGAGTATACGTGTTAGGCGGATATTGGCGGGTGGAGTTTGTTAGCCAACGACTCAGCACCAACAGAATAATACACATGTGAGTTCATGATTGAAGGGAAGAAGAAAGTATGTTATTTCGTTAAAAAAACATAGTATAAATGCTGAGTCAAGATTGTTGTAGAGATTCATTGAAAATCGTGATAGTAATCTTCTTGAGTCTTAAACTTCTGTAATTCTTATGGTTCATTACTGGAGAAATTTTTCTAATTCACGGATTTCTACAAGTCGAACTACCGAATTTGTGTTTCAGTCGGAGCATTGTTTCGGAATCATAGAGGAGAACCTATAAACCTCTATCAGAGCCAGATTCAATAAGAACATACAATGTTTTCTTCCCTTGCATACCTCAAACTCTCATAGTAGTGTAATCAGATACACCAGCTACGACATTGAGAGAGATTTGAGCTTTACCTCCTTCTTCTATCTTCCCTTCCTCACTTCTATTTCCTTCTAACAAAGAGTCTCTATCTTCTTCACATTCCATAGGAAACAATTGGGTTTTCTATGGTATCGGGGTGTATTGAGTGTAAGCTAGAACTTAAAAATAGAACACCAGTGTCAGTAGCCGATGGAAGTAAAATTGCAGTCAATGGGAGGATTGATAATTTCAAATGACAATTCCAAGGAGTTCCTTTTCGAGCTGACTTTATGGTAATACATTTGGGGTGTCATGATGTCGTCCTTGGTGTTCAGTGGTTGAGTACTCTTGGACCTATTACTTGGGATTTCATGAAGTTGGAAATGCAGTTTAAATGGAAGAATGCTAAGGTCTTACTTCATGGAATCAAACAAGGGTCAATTCAAGAAGTGAAGTCCAAGAGAATTGAGAATCTTAGAGATGAGGGGATGCAATTACATATGATCTACGTTCATGATAAGGGTATCAAGGAAGGATTGCATTTAAATGCAATTGGCGATAAGAAACAGAAATTTCATGAGAATGAAACGTTAATGGAATTGTCTAAAGAGTTTGCAGAGATTTTTGAAGAACCAAAATCACTGCCACCTTTCAGGGGAAATCATAGCTGTAAGATATCATTGTTGGAAGGCTTTAATCATGTTAACCAAAAGCCATATAGGTATGCGGTCTATCAAAAAGATGAGATCGAAATAATATGGTTAAAGAGTTGCTGGAAGAAGGAATAGTCCAAGCTAGCTCTAGTCCATATGCTTCTCCTGTGGTTCTGGTCAAAAATAAAGACAACACATGGCGACTCTGTGTGGACTATAGAAAGCTTAACACGATGAATGTCAAAGACAGATTTCCTATTCCTCTAATTGAAGACTTGATGGATAAGTTAGAAGGATCAAGCATATACTCCAAGATTGACTTGAGAGCAGGTTATCATCAAGTGAGAATGCAACCTGAGGACATTCAAAAGACAACATTTAGGACGCACAGTGGATATTACGAGTATGTGGTAATGCCTTTTAGCTTAACTAATGCACCTGAAACATTCCAGGGGTCTCATGAATGCAGTGTTTCAGAGCATCTCATGAATTTTTTGCTAATCTTCTTTGATGATATCTTGGTATATAGTAGCACTGTGGAAGAGCATATCACACATTTGCGTATGGTTTTTGAATTGATGAAGAAAGGTAAATTGTATGCAAAGAGGAGTAAGTGTGAATTTACAACAAGAAAAGTGGATTTGGGTCATTTCATTGAAGCTAATGGAGTGTATACTGATCCTGGAAAGATTAAAGCTATAAGAGAATGACCACTATCCAAGAACGTGAAAGCTTTGAGCGGATTTCTAGGCCTTGCAGGGTACTACAGGCGTTTTGTGAGAAATTTTGGTAACATTGCTAGGCCATTAACAGCGTTGAAAGATTCATTCTTATGGAATGAACAAGCGCAATTGGCATTTGAAACATTGAAGGAATCACTTGTATCCACTCCAACCTTGGTGTTACTGCGGTTTGATAAAGCTTTTGTAGTGGAGACTGATGCATCTTGGAAAGGAATATGTGTAGTATTGATGCAAGAGGGTCACCCACTAGCGTACATTAGCAGACATTTGAAGGGGAAGCAACTTCACTTGTCTATCTATGAGAAGGAGCTGCTAGCTGTCGTCTTTGTTGTTCAGAAGTGGCGACATTACTTGCTCACTAACCATTTTATCATCAAAACAAATCAAAGAAGTTTCAAGTATCTGTTAAAGCAAAGACTAAACACTCTTAAACAACAACAATGGCTTCCTAAACTACTGGAGTTTGGCTATGAGATTCAGTATAGGAAAGGGAAGGAAAATGTTGTTGCAAATGCCCTTTCTCGAGTAGAGGGATCAGAAGTGTTACACATGGCGATGACAGTGTTAGAATATGATCTGTTGCAGAAGATAAAAGATGCATATCAACTTGATCCCATTCTGCAGAAGACAATAGAAGAGTTGCAGAAGAACTCAAATGCAAAGAAACACTATGTTTGGAGTATGGGTATACTAAGGAGGAAACATAAGATAATGGTTCCAAATAACACTAACATTAGAGGTATGATTCTGGAATGGCTACATGGATCAAGTCAGGGTGGTCATTCAGGAAGAAACGTAACAATATAAAGGATGAAACGGGTTTTTATTGGAAAGGTTTGAAAAAATATGTACAAGCTTTTCTTAGAAGTTGTTCGATTTGCCAACAGTGTAAATATGACAACTCTGCATCACCAGGCTTGCTACAACATTTACCAATACCTGAAGCTGTGTGGACTGATATTTCAATATATTTTATTGATTGTTTTCCTTCTTCTTCGGGGAAAACAGTGATCTTTGTGATGGCGGATAGTTTCAGTAAGGCTGCTCATTTTGTTGCTCTTAGTGACCCGTATACAGCATCATCAATGGCTCAGGCTTTTCTGGATACATTAGATAAACTACATGGATTTCTGAGGTCTATCGTCAGTGATAGGGATGCAGTATTTGTTAGTGACTTATGGCAGGAGTTGTTTAAACTCATGTTCCTCTCTACAGATTACCACCCACAAAGTGATGAAAATATAGAAGTTGTAAACCGATGTTTGGAGACATATCTAAGGTGTATGACGAGTGACAGACCTAATCAGTGGTGTAGTTGGTTACCTTTAGTCGAGTACTAGTACAACACTCTTCAGACTACACCATTTGAGATCGTGTATGGTCAGTTACCTCCTGTCCACTTACCCTATGTTCCAGGCGAGTCAAAAGTGCAGGTGGTAGCTAAGTTTCTTCAGGATAGGGAGAAAATGCTGCTTTACTGAAGTTTCATCTCTTGAGAGCTCAACATAGGATGAAACAGCAGGCAGATAAGCACAGAAGTGAAAGGAGCTTTGAGATTGGAGATAAAGTTTTCTTGAAACTCCAGCTTTGTCGCCAACAATTAGTGGTAGTTCGTTCTTCCCAGAAACTTGCACCAAAGTTTTATGGTCCCTATGAAGTGTTGGATCGTGTGGGAGCAGTGGCTTATAAACTAAAACTTCTAGTTTCATCGAGAGTTCATCATGTCTTTCATGTGTCTTAGCTCAAGCGAGTGGTTAGGAATGTACAGACTACTCATCATCTTCATGTAGTGGTTCATGACGTCTTTATGAAGGAGTCGGAATACTACTTGGAAAGGAAGATGGTGAAACGTCAAGGACGTGCTGCAACAATGGTGTTGGTCAAATTGAAAAATCAAGCAGAGGAGGAAGCAACATGGGAGTTTTTGTTTATATTCAGAAGAAGTACCCTACATTTGAGCCTTGTGGTCAAGTTGCTTCTAACGGGGGAGATTTGATACAGGGATAATGAAGAAGGTGGAGAGAGTGCATGTGTTAGGCGGATATTGGCGGGTGGATTTGTTAGCCAATGACTCAGCACCAACAGAATAATACACGTGTCAGTTCGTGACTGAAGGGAAGAAGAAAGCATGTTAGTTCGTTAGAAAAACAGAGTATAAAATCTGAGTCAAGATTGTTGTAGAGATTCATTGAAAAATTGTGATTCTAATCTTCTTGAGTCTTAAACTTCTGTAACTTTTGTGGTTCATTACTCGAAAAACTCTTCTTATTCACAGATTTCTACAAGTCGAACTACCGAATTTGTGTTTCAATCGGAGCATTGTTTTGGAATCATAGCGGAGAACCTATAAACCTCTATTAAACTTGAAATATAAAGTATAAGGCACCACAAGTTAGAAATACCACAAGTTAAATACCACTTCTCAAAAATACCTCAACGAAAAATATACTAACATTTGGGTTTATAATGTAGTGGTTATTGTTTAGGGTTTAGTATTGAGGGGTTGGTGTTTGTTTTATACATGTTTTATAACTATTTAAAAAATTAATTTAGTGTTATTTTATCATATATTTAAGGTAATTATAAAAATAATTATTTATTAATGATAAATTTGAAAAGTGGTATCAAACTTTAGGTAAAATTGAAATTTCTCATATTATCTACTCCCACGTCAAAGTTAAAGGTGATAAACCCGTTGCTATCATTATGTGTTAGATGTAACCATGTAAACCTACCAGAAATTTATAAAGTGATGCATGCAAGAAGTTAGAGCATCCCATACAAGTCAAGAATAAACGTAATCAATTCTGAACCATCCTCTAAAACACACAAAAATCTCTTAAACAGACGTGTCTTAGTAAATTGAAGATCAAATGTGGTAAAGTAATTGGTCCTCTCTTTTAACTCATCAATATTACCTAGCATTTCATATTGAAGCTTCTCCAAGGTGTTCTGATCTATGCAGTCACCTACACCAAACCATTTTAGTACTTTACAAACATAGAAACGATTAAGACAACAAACCTCCAAGAACAAAGTCCAACCTTTCACATGATCTTTAAGAAACAAAAGAAGGAAAAACACAAGACTCACACATCCTTGTGAAGCTGACGAGTGAGGAAAAGGTAAGGAAAGCAAGAGCTGGTAAAAGAAACATTGGGAAGATCCTAAACTCCTCAGTTTCCAATCCAAATCTTCATCTCTCTTTGTGATCGCATAATTCACTGCGATTACCTGAAGACTCGAAATGTTTATTACATACAGTGCCAGTCCGGACTTAGCTGACGCCTAAAACGCAGTTGACAAAGCTTGTTGACTGCATATGTGATGTCAGGGCGAATGATTGTAAGGTACATCAAACGACCCACCAATGTCTATAAACTATTGAATCATCCAACACATGATCAGAAGAATCTTGACGAAGTCTTACACTTGGATCCATTGGAATACTTTCAGGTTTGCAAGCTAACAAACCAGCTTCCTCTAGTATCTCCAAAATGTATTTTCGTCGACATATAGCAATTCCTTTACTTGATCTCGCTTCCTCCAAACCAAGAAAGAATTTTAAAGGACCCAAGTCACGAAGCTTAAACGATTTCTGTAAGTTTGATTTGAGAATCTCAACTTCAGAATCATCACTGCTTGCTATAATAATGTCGTCAACATAAAACAAGACTGCTACATATTTATCGCCATTGTTCTTAATGAACAGAGTATGATCAGTGTGAGATTTATGAAACCCAAGAGATAGTAACGTGGTACTAAACTTGATAAACCACTGTCTTGAAGCTTGTTTAAGACCATAGAGGGATTTTATTTAACTTGTAAACTGCATTAACAGGCAGAGATTCTCCCTCTTTTGGTGTGTAGCCCGGAGGTAAAGACATGTAGATTTCTTCTTGGAGATCATCATTTAAGAAAGCATTGGATATATCCAATTGCGTTAAGCTCCAATGTTTTGTTGCAGAGACAGCTAAGAGAGTCTTTACGATCGTCATTTTAGCAACAGGTGATAAAGTGTCGATGAAATCCACACCTTCTTTCTGCGTGTAACTTTTGCAACTAAGTGTGCCTTATATCTTTCTAAGGTACCATCAGTATTGAATTTCACTTTATATACCCATTTACACCCACTCTTGTGTTTACCTACTGGAAGCGAACATATATTCCATGTATTTGTACTTTCAAGAGCCAACAATTCCTCATTCATTGCTTGGAGCCACACATCAAACTTCTTGGCATGTGAAAACGAAGCTGGTTCAACATGTTGAGCAAGTGCACAAATATAGGACTCATAACCTTTTGAAAGTCTAGCATAAGAAATATATGCTGCTAACAGATATGGAATATATGTATCAGTCATGTGACATAGATATTCATTCAGATAACCAAAGGGTTTGGAAGTTCTTTTGGATGCTTCTCTATTTAGATGTGTGTTCATTGTTTCACAAGCTTCTCCCACAACTGCAAGAATTTGACTCTCAACTGCAGGGGATTCACTTGATACTTCAGGAACATCACTATCTTCAGAGTGAGGCATTTGACCCATAGAGAAGAAACCATCAAGATGAATAGGCTGATCACTAGAGAAAGGGAAGATAGTCTCATGAAAGACCACGTTTCGTGAGATATGTATCTTCTTTGATTTCAAATCGAGAAACTTATAACATTTGTATCCAGATGGATATCTAACGAAAACACATGGTTTAGATCAAGGCTAAAAATTGTGTTTGTTCTTAGAGGAAGTAGACATGTATGCCAAGCACCCAAAAAACTTGAAGCCACTGTAATCTGGAACTTTTGAAGTATGAACTTCATATGGTGTTCTGTTCTTGAGTATAGGTGCATGTCTTCTGTTTATTAAGAAAACTGCAGTTAAAACAGAATCACCCCAATAATCCAAGGTGAGATGAGACTGAAACATCAGAGCCCTGACCACGTTGAGAATATGTTGGTGTTTCCTCTCAACTACACTATTTTGCTCTAGCGTTTCTTGACATGAGTGATAAGCAATGATCCCCTTCTTCTTGTAAAATTCAGCAAATTTTAATTCAGGAGCATTATCTGATCACACACTTTTAACCTTTGTTTTGAATTAAAATTCAATCATCTGTATGAATTCTAGAAACACAGTGAGGATTTCATCTTTATTGCAAAGTAAATAGACTCATGTTACTCGTGTATGATCATCCACCAGTGTGAGAAAATAAAGATATCCCTCTGTGGTACATACTAAGAAAGGACCCTAGATATTCATGTGAACAAGATCAATGGAATGTTGACAAATATTGTTGTGAGAAGTATATGATAATCGCTTCTGCTTTGCAAGGGGACATATATCGCATGAAAGGACGTTTTATTTGTGTGCTTAAAACCAAGTACATCACGAAGAAGATCAGTTTTCTCCAAGGATGGATGTCCTAATCTATTGTGCCATAACTGGGAATCAAAAACAATATTAGTAGAGAAAGTTGATTTCGCCAAATCAATAGACTCTGCCAACTGCATTGTATCCAGCACGTATAAATTTGATATCTGCTCACCCTGACCAATCATCAGTCCTTGATATGATCATGTATCATGCAAGAAGCATCATCAAATACAATTTGATATCCCAAAGCTTTGGTTACCTGACTGACACTCATTAGATTCAATCTGAAGTCATGTATGTACAAGACGTTATCCAGAATCATAGAGTTACTCAGCCTTACTCTCCCTATTCCTTCAATTCTTACACCCACACCAGTAGGCAATGTAACCGAAGTGTTGAAAGAGACTGAGAATGTCTCAAATTTGTTTCAATCACAAGCTCAATGATGAGTAGCTCCACTATCTACTATCCAAGAATCAGAGACTAAAACATTGTTTGTGGCTTTTAGAATGGCAATGAATTGCAAATTGGAAAATGAACAAGCCATACCAGGTCATTAGAAGGACAAGATGAAGATGGCTGGAGTTGAGAGTTGAAATAAGCGATAATACCCTGAATTTTATCTTTTGTAAGACTGTTTAGCACACTAGGAATACTTTGACTTCCAATCTTAGTATTAGTTAGAGTCAGTTGAGCAACCACTCATTTAGAAAAGATCTGATGTTTCCCCGAATAAGAAGACTTCTAAGATTTGGACTTGTATTTGTGTTTGAAATCAATAGGATACCCATGGCTCTTGTAGGAGGTTTCTGTTATGTGACCAGTATAGCCACAATGAGTGCAGACATGTTTGTTAGGCTTCTGATGATAGTTAGAATGAGTCGTAGCATTAACCATTGGTGACTGATCTGTATTAGTCAGAAACCTGAAATGTTGAAGCATTCTGAACAGACGTAAAAGATCTCTAACTGTAATCTTGATCAAGAAGGTTGTAAACCTCAGAAAGTTCAGGCATGTTCTTCTTCATGATGATTTAACCTCGAATGATAGAGTAAGACTCATTCAAGCTGAGCAAACTTAATGATCTTTGCTTGCTCAACTTTCTTATCCATAGCTTTGCAACAATCACATGTACGACAAGTTTGCACACATGTAGCTCTATCCAATTCATCCCAAAGCGTCTTTAGTTTGGTGTAGTAGGTTGCAAGATCCATGGCTCTTTGTTGTAGTGACCAGATCTGTTGCGATATTTGATATGATCTGGAATGTTGGTAATGTGAAACCGAGTTTCCAGATCTTTCCAAATCTCAGATGCATCATTGAACCTTAGAATAATCTTGTAAGTCTGTTTTAAGACTTAGTTTAAAATCCAAGATTTCACCATCAAGTTACACCGTGACCAAATGCGAAAGTTCTGATGAGATTCAACTGGTCTAGCTAAAGATTCATCAATGAAAGTTGATTTGTTCTTTGCATCCAAAGCAATATTCATAGCTATCTTCCATTTATCATAGTTAGAACCATCGAGTACCACGAATATGCCCCGCAACACGTGGATTATCCCCGTTTGTGAGATAAAATGGAGAATGGATGCTAGCTGTCGAATGATTCTGACAGAGGAGACGATGGATCTGGTGACAGAGATTCACGAACGAAGGACAGTTGTGGCTTACCAAAAAATCACCGATGGCGATGGAGGCGCAGTGGCTTCCCGGCGGCGAAATGACGATGGTCAGAGATGGCAGCTCCGGCTGCTCTGGTGAATGGCAGTCGGAGACAACAGCGCGTGGACCACGCGGGGGATTTCTGGCGGGCTGCGACGGCTCGTGAGATTCACATGCGGGGCTTCAGGTCGCGCGTGACGGCGGCTTTCCGGCTGGGATTCCTGCTTTGGTCTCGTCTCAGCGTCACAAACACATGGTGGCCTTGAATTCACGAAAAATGGCACGATTAGAGAGTTATGATCAATTTTCCAAACATGCAAAAAATAAACCTAAACACACACGGCGGTTCCGACGGTTACTTTGCTTGGGTGATGGTGGTGAGATGTTTGATCTCGGCCTAGGCGATGGTGGTTGCGACGGTACGGTCTCTGATTTGAACGATGGTTTGGTTTCTGCTGAGTTTCGACGCTTAGATTGTTTTCTGGAAAAAGAGTGAGGCAGCTCTGTTTAAATAGTGGAGACTTACCTAGGTTTTCTTGTAAACCTAATGGGCTTTGTTGGGTCAAATTGATTGGGCCTAATAATGGGTCGTTATAGAAAGCCCATAGCTCGTATGAAAGGAAGAGGTGCGATTGGGGGATGCAGTAATAGTCAATTGGAATCGAAGAATGAGAGGGAGGAGGAGGAATGTGGGTTATTTTCGTTGCCAGATGATGTGGCTTTGGATATCCTGGCTCACGTGTCGAGACTGACCTGGTGGCCTTAGCCTTGGTCTCCAGAACATATCGGTTTGTGGCAGAGTCCCGCCAGATCAGGGCCATGAGACATTGGATGGGTAACATGGACCCATAATTGTACATATTTATGCAGATGTATCCAGATCCAAGCCCAAGGTGGTTCGTCCTCCACCGCCTGCAACGTCGGCTTAAGTCGGTCCATTCCTTGTATCGAACTCCACTATAGATCCTATTTTGTGACGACGGACTGGGGGATCTATAGTATTGGTGGACTCATGAACGGCAAGCCCACATCGAAGTTCACGTTTTTTTATGCCATGAAGCACAAGCGTACCAAATCACCCCCATGAAGATGTCTAGAAGCAGAGCATCCACAAGTTTGATAGACAAGAAGAAGAAGATATACGTGTTTGAAGGGTGCTTGGATGTCGCTAATTCCTCAAACTGGGTAGAGATACTTGACGTGGAAACCACAACTTGGGAGTTTTTGTTCTTGTTTACGGATGCTCCTCAACATCCAATAAAGTGTAGTGATAAATGGCGAGTTTGTTTAGTGGGTGGATTAGGATGGTCAAGCCTTATACTTCACACTGGGTATTAACCATGTGTTTATGACAAACGGAATAGTAAAACATAAGCTAGAAACTAGAAGCTAGAAACAATTGGTTTTTATTTGAGGTAATTGTGTGTTGTGTTTTCGGCGGGAAAATACTGTGGCGTTGGGCATATGAGAGTTTTTGGAAGGAAGTCAAGGATTTGGAAAAGTTGCCGCAACAAGTCATTTTTAGAATTTGGGTTTTTTAGACTTTGTTTTTCTTCTAGTATAAATATGGAGCATTTTCTTAACTTGTAAGAAGTACATTTTATCTTTTAATATAACTAAAAGGCTTGGTTGTTCTTACACTTTTGCACTCGGCTAAAACGTTTGTGTTCTCAACGATTACAAAAAGAGTGATGTTAAGAATTCTAAGATTAAATAGGATCATGTTGTGTTTGAAAAGAAAAAAAAAAAGGATCGTGTATTATCGTAGCTACATCATCTAATCAGCTTTGTCGATGTAGATGACGTGGCTTAGTGGTTATAACTTATAAAGGCACGTGTAGCTGACGTGGTACTGCTCGACGTATCTTCTTATCATTTCCTCGAACCAAGACAAGAACCCACGTCTCACTTTTCTCCGCTTCTCTTTGTCTGATAAACTCCAAACCAAGTCAGAATATCCAGAAAGAAGAGCTCATACACCCTAAGCTTTGATTGATAATTGTAGAAAATAGGCTATTAAGCTTGAAGTTAGCTCATTTCTAGGTGGGTTCGTTGAGAAAATGCCTTCTTCTTCTAGATGTTGATGAAAAAAAAATCAGAAATAACATTGTGGAGCACAATAAGATAGTCTCTGTAGTTTGTAGAGAAGTAAGGATTCTGCCTAATAGTTTGTTTGTTTGTAGGTGTTTGGACATAACTAATCTTGTAAGTATGTCGAGCAAAACCAGGGATGTTCTAGAAGGTCTGGTGAAAGATACTTCTCTGAAATGGTTGCTTGGGAAGCAAACATCCTTGGATGATGAAATCAAGGAGATTAAGAATTCTCCATCTGCTGGATCGAACTGGATACCTGAGCTTTCTCCAGTCGCAAACGTGGTTATCCGCAGGTGTTCAAAGTAAGGTTTTGATGTTAATTTTAGAAAAGAAGTCGCTTCTTGGTTTGGTTTCTATTTAGCGATGAGAGACATTGGATGCAGAATACTTGGTGTCTCTGTAAATGAGCTGCAAGACAGTTTCAAACAAGAGGCGTCTGGATCTGTGAAGCAGCCTTCAATGTTTCCACGCAACTTTCTAGAGTACTGCTGTTTCAGGGCACTTGCTCTCTCTGTGGGAGTGACTGGTCATCTAAGTGATAAAACGTTCCGTCGTTTAACTTTCGACATGATGGTTGCTTGGGAGGTCCCTTCTGCTTCTAGCCAGTCATTGCTCAGTGTAAGCCACCACTCTCTTGCTTTCTGTGTTTGCAACACAAAACCCTGATCTGATCCGACCGTCATGGAAGCAGGTTGATGGGGATGCAACTGTCGGTTTAGAAGCCTTCTCCCGGATTGCTCCAGCAGTACCAATAATAGCTGATGTGATCATATGTGAAAATCTGTTTGGAGTGCTGGCCTCTTCTTCTTCTTTATCAGATGGTGTTCGGCTTCATTTCTATGTTTATGACAAGTACTTGTATGGACTTGAAAGGTAACTCAAATACTTCTATCTTCAGGAAAAAAACTTAGTGAAATCTGAAGTTTAAAAAATAAACTGGGAACATTGTCTAGAGCAATAAAGAAGATGAAGAGCCAGTCCGAGTCATCTCTGCTTTATGATGTTCGATCAAAAGGAGAAAAGATTCTTGAGATTGATGGGACAGTTACTACACAACCAGTTCTTGAACATATTGGAATGTCTACATGGCCAGGTATGTGTCTATGTTTGATACAATCCCTCTCTCTCTCTCTATTTGGTTTATTGAATTGGATAAATTTAAGTGCAGGTCGCTTGATTCTGACTGACCATGCTCTCTATTTTGAGGCTATAAAGGTTGTCTCTTTCGACAAACCAAAGCGTTATAGCCTATCTGAAGATCTGAAACAAGTCATTAAACCCGAATTAACCGGTCTGATACAGGAAAGGAGGGAAGAGAAGGAAGTCGGAGGAGTTTTAATAAAAAAGAGAATAAAACGTCGTCGTTTGGAGGTCAAATGGCTGCGACGTCGTTTTGGGCAACGGATAAACATTTCGTTTAAATAGTTGCTTTTCGAGAACATTTCTTTTTTATCTTTGAAATTCGAAAGTTTGTTACTCTCTCTCTTCTTAGTTCTGGATTTGGAGGTATGAAGATCATTTGTGATTCTTCATACTGAGTAAGGATCGGCGTTTCATGAACGTTGGATTCTGTGTGTGTTACATTGAGTGATTAATTGGAGATTACGTTTTTTCGTTATTAAAGGTATCAGAGCTCTGTCGATCTTTCGGAAGCTATGGCGGAAACGAGATCTCAATCATTGTTGAAGGAAGCCACAGTTCGTGAGGTAGAAGGATCGTTGGGAACGAGAATCACAGTGTTGGAGGATAAGCTAGAGGATCAAGCTGAGAAACTCAATCTCAAGCTTGATAAACATATTGCAGAGATTTTCGAAGCGATTCGTTTAATCTCGTATTCGAAGGGACAAGCTACTACGAGTGAAGACCGGAGGTCGGATCGTCCGTCGCCAATGTCAAATTCGTTTGAGTCGGGAAAAGGAAGATCAGGTATGGCTAACCAACATTACTCTGGAATGACGAGGTTAACGAAGCTTGATTTTCCGAGATTCAATGGTGAGAATGTGAATGAGTGGTTATCGAAGGTTGAGCAGTTCTATTCGATGGATAATACTCCGTCGGATCTGAAGGTTGGCTTAGCTTCTATGCATTTTGATGGTTTAGCTTCGGTTTGGCATCAATCGCTGATGCAGTCTGATGTAGGTCAAGATCTTCTATATGATTGGTTAACCTATAGAACGTTGTTGGTAGAGAGATTTGAAGATGTGTTAGATGATCCTATTGCAGAATTGAAGGAATTACAGGAGACTGATGGAATAATGGATTATCATGGGAAGTTTGAGTTGATTCGTGTGAGAGTTAAGCTTTCAGAGGAATACTTGGTGAGTGCTTATCTGGCAGGTTTGCGGACTGACACGCAGATGCATGTTCGCATGTTTCAGCCTCAATCTGTTCGTCAATGTTTGATGCTTGGGCGCTTGTATGAGAAAGCTCACCCTAAGAAACCGATACAATCAAATTGGTCGCAAGTTAAATCACAAAATAATAGCAAGGGCATTATGTCTTACAAGAAGGAGGGTGAAAACAAGTTCAATATTGGAGTTAAGGTGGAGAAGCCACACGAAGGGCAACAGATGAAACCTTTGTCACAAGAGGAGATGAGTAAGCGTCGTGCTGCTGGTCTCTGTTACTTTTGTGATGAGAAGTATACACCGGGGCACTATATGAAACACAAGAAGACTCAGCTATTTGTGATGGAGGCCGAGGATGAAGTAATGGAAGTTTTGGATCAAGGGCAGGAAGTGGAGACGGAAGAGTGTGATTGTGCTCAGATTTCGGTTAATGCAGTCACTGGTGTTTCTGGTTATCAAACGATGAGAGTTAAAGGATTTTCAGGAAAACGTTCTATCTTTGTGTTGATTGATACCGGGTCAACACACAACTTTATTGATCAAAAGATTGCTGAGAAGTTAGAATGTATATTGTTGCCGGCTGATCGAACAAAGGTGGCAGTAGCTGGTGGAGGGAAGCTTGACGTGGCAGCGAAAGTTGAAAATTTACAGTGGAATTTTCAACACAATTCTTTTGCTGCTGACTTTATGGTGATTCCACTGGGAGGTTGTGACATGGTGTTGGGAGTTCAGTGGTTAGAGCAATGGGGTCCTATTACTTGGGATTTCCAACAACTAACAATGAAGTTTAAACGTGGAGAGAAGTCGGTGCTGTTACATGGAGTGAAGAGTGGTTCAGTGAGGGAGATGAAAGCGCATAAATTGAACTTGTACAGAGAGGAGGAAGTGCAGTTATCAATACTTTGTGTTCAGACAATGGAGGAACCAAACGTAATGAATCTCTGTTCAGTTGAAATGATGGATGAAGAAGTAGCAGAGTTTCCAGAAATATCATCATTACTTAACGAATTTGCTGATATTTTTGCTGAGCCAAAGGTGTTACCACCGTTCCGTGAGCATCACAACCACAAAATTCCTCTCCTGGAAGGTTCTAACCCGGTTAATCAGAGACCATACCGCTATGCTCTATACCAGAAGAATGAAATTGATAAAATGGTCCAAGAACTGTTGGAAGCAGGAACCATTCAACATAGCTCCAGTTCTTATGCTTCTCCTGTGGTTTTGGTGAAGAAAAAAGACGGGAGTTGGCGTCTATGTGTAGATTATCGTGGACTGAACTTGATGACGGTTAAAGATAGATTTCCAATACCTTTGATTGAAGACTTGTTGGATGAGCTGGGGGGGTCTACAATCTATTCTAAAATCGATTTGCGCGCTGGATATCATCAAGTTCGAATGGAACCAACTGATATTCATAAAACTGCTTTCAAGACACACAGTGGTCACTTTGAATACTTAGTCATGCCTTTTGGCTTAACTAATGCTCCTGCTACTTTTCAGGGACTGATGAATGCTGTTTTCAAGGAATTATTGAGGAAGGGAGTGTTGATATTCTTTGATGATATCTTGATATATAGTTCTTCAGTCCAAGCTCATGTAGATCACTTGAGGAGGGTTTTTGAGTTGATGAGGGCGCATAAGTTGTATGCCAAGAGAAGCAAATGTTCTTTTGCAACCAATAGAGTAGAGTATTTAGGCCATTATATTCAAGAGAAGGGAGTTTCTACTGATCCACAGAAGGTGATTGCAGTACGAGAATGGCCTCTTCCTTCTACTCTTAAGCAGCTCCGGGGATTCCTTGGCTTAGCGGGTTACTACCGCCGTTTTGTGAGGAACTTTGGTACTATTGCTAAACCGTTGACTATGCTTACGAAGAAGGATTGTTTTGAGTGGTCTTCTGAAGCAGAGTTGGCATTTGAGAAGCTTAAGGAAGCTTTATGTGAGGCTCCTGTGCTAGCATTACCCTGTTTTGATAAGCCATTTGTAGTAGAAACTGATGCATGTGGGCAAGGAATTGGAGCAGTCCTTATGCAGGAAGGACATGCTATAGCCTACATAAGTAGACATTTGAAGGGAAAACAGTTAAACTTGTCAATTTACGAGAAGGAGTTGTTAGCAGTGGTCTTTGCGGTGCAGAAGTGGCGTCACTATCTCTTGACGAGTCATTTTGTTATCAAAACAGACCAGAAGAGCCTCAAGTACTTACTGGAACAACGCTTGAATACTCCAATTCAGCAGCAGTGGCTACCCAAGTTACTGGAGTTTGACTATGAGATACAATACCGACAGGGAAAGGATAATGTTGTAGCAGATGCCTTATCACGTGTTGATGGTTCGGAGATCTTACACATGGCAATGTCAGTATTAGAATGTGATTTGTTAAAGCAAATTCAAGAGGCGTATGAAGTGGATGTAAGGATTAAAGAGCTGATCAATGAGTTGGAAGAGAAACCGCTGAGCAAAAAGAGTTTTACTTGGTCTCAGGGTATTCTAAGGAGGAAAAGCAAAATTGTGGTTCCTATGAGTGAGGTTTTACGGACTTCTATTTTACAGTGGTTACATTGCTCTAGTTCCGGTGGTCATTCTGGACGTGATGTGACACATCAGAGGGTCAAGAGCTTATTTTACTGGAAAGGTATGACCAAGGATATACAAAAATTCATCCGGGAATGTCAAGTTTGTCAACGGTGCAAGTATGATACCGCAGCTTATCCGGGTTTGATTCAACCTTTACCTATTCCTGAGGCAATTTGGACTGATATATCACTTGATTTCATTGATGGGTTGCCCCTGTCTTTTGGAAAATCTGTTATATTGGTGGTGGTTGATAGATTGACCAAGGCAGCTCATTTCATTGCCTTGTCACATCCCTATTCTGCTTCATCGGTGGCTCAGAGTTTTCTGGATAACATCTATAAGCTTCATGGCCTTCCGCGTTCCATAGTGAGTGACAGGGACGCAGTATTCTTGAGTGAATTCTGGCAGGAATTGTTCAGGTTGCAAGGAGTTACTCTCAACATGTCTAGCGCTTATCATCCTCAGAGTGACGGGCAAACGGAGGTGGTTAATAGGTGTGTTGAGACCTATCTTCGTTGTATGTGTAGTGACAGACCTCATCTTTGGAGTAAATGGATTCCTTTGGCAGAATATTGGTACAACACTAACTACCATACTTCGATTCATACTACTCCTTACGAAGCAGTTTATGGTCAGGCACCACCTATTCATCTGCCTTACCTTCCTGGAGAATCAAAGGTTGCCGTGGTGGCTAAATGTTTGCAAGATCGTGAGGATATGCTTTTGATGTTAAAGTTTCACTTGCTTAGAGCTCAGCACAGGATGCAGCAATTTGCGGATGGACATCGAACTGATAGAAGCTTTGAGATTGGCGATTATGTGTTTGTTAAACTCCAACCATATCGTCAGAAATCAGTGGTGTTACGTGCCAATCAGAAGCTTGCACCAAAGTACTTTGGTCCTTACAAGATCCTTGATAAGTGTGGGGCTGTGGCTTACAAGGTGGATTTACCCTCAACTTCTCAAATTCATCCTGTTTTCCATGTGTCCCAATTGAAGCAGATGATTGGAACTGCCACAACTTCTACGACGCTACCTTCTATGTTGTCGGACGTTTTGGTGAAGGAACCTGAAGCCATTTGGGAGAGGAAGATGGTTAAGCGGCAGGGTAGTGCTGCTACTAAAGTGTTGGTTCAATGGAAGAACACTCCAATGGATGAGGCATCGTGGGAGTTCTTATTTGACTTGCAGAGGAAGTTTCCTGATTTTAAACCTTGAGGTCAAGGTTTCTTGAAGAGGAAGGATTTGATACAGGAAAGGAGGGAAGAGAAGGAAGTCGGAGGAGTTTTAATAAAAAAGAGAATAAAACGTCGTCGTTTGGAGGTCAAATGGCTGCGACGTCGTTTTGGGCAACGGATAAACATTTCGTTTAAATAGTTGCTTTTCGAGAACATTTCTTTTTTATCTTTGAAATTCGAAAGTTTGTTACTCTCTCTCTTCTTAGTTCTGGATTTGGAGGTATGAAGATCATTTGTGATTCTTCATACTGAGTAAGGATCGGCGTTTCATGAACGTTGGATTCTGTGTGTGTTACATTGAGTGATTAATTGGAGATTACGTTTTTTCGTTATTACGGTCCTTGGGGTACTCGGCTTTTTGATAAGGCAGTCTCTTACAAATCTATTT
>CAJHQP010009418.1:0-22499 GCA_905132765.1 Moricandia arvensis
ACCAACATAAAGTCTCATATCGTGATATAGTTCTTCAACATATGTATGACCTAACCTTCTACATCCCTGAATTCAGAGATAATGATCAGCACTCCGTGCAGTCTAGACTATATTCTCACATGAGTTTTAATTACTTGCGTTTCCTTTCAAAGATCGCCTTCAGCCTCTTGTGTTGAGCTCTCACTAACCTGTCTGACGGTAAATGCTCCTCACTTTTGGCGTCAAATGCAACCAGAACATACCTATCTGTGTATTAGGTTAGACATAGTTATACCTCCTGAAAAAATCTTGTTCTCTCCATTTATCTTTCTTGTTGTTGTTCGTTGATCCGAGCTAAGATCCCGTTCATATAATCCATACATTCAGAAAGGCCCAGAGAGATCTCTTAGACTTTTGGTCCCCAATTTCACTCTCCGAGTCTTAATTGCGGTTTTCTCTATAATCTCTATCCTTTACTGCATCCGCAAATTAATCCATTCTGACAGTATAGCTGGCACATGCCGATACAAACAGGTTTACCAGCAACGTCCCTCTTCATACACGCAATAGGGAGTGAAGTTGTGTGAAGCCGGCTCGAATTGAAATCGATATAACACCGCTTCCTAGAATTACAGATTACTCCTATAGGAACATTCGCTTTGCAATATGTGTGGGCTAATGGCATAAACGATGAAAAGCACTGGATTATAGTGTTTGGTCCCTTTGGCATCTGCATTCATAAGAGTCTGCGTTTCCCTCCCAACCCTGGTTCGCTAATAACAGACTATATAGAGTATCCAACACTGTTCCTCCAAGTCTCCCGAGTAAAGCTATTGATCACATACTATCCCTAGTCAGCACATCATGAGCACCTAGTGATTACCCAAATTGCTCTGCACCACTTCATCTCAATTGCTGCGCAATTGTCTCACTAGGGGCCTTCAACACATCCTTACTCTGCATATCTCTCCCAGAGTAAATCTGACGTCAGTAGAGGTTTGTATGTTCCAAGCATGCTGCGCTCACTCTCGGAGACCAAGACCTGTCGTCGCAGGCCAATCTACCGTAAGTTGCGCAACGACAATCAGAACACCTCCGGACGGATTACATTACATGCCATAATGCCTGCAACCTGCCTTTTTTTGGAACCCTCCTTTCGAGTCCTGATTACATTGCTGCTTTTCGTGCGCTCTACTTTTCCCAATACGCACCGGTGTTCTCCACCTGATTAGCTTTTCCTGGATCGATAATGCGATATCCAATTTAATTCTAGATTCCAACAACTCTAATGGTCTGCAACCTTAACTGTGTACAATCCGCGGTTTGACTGTAGCAGTGAAAGTCAATACCTAGTATAATACTGCTCATCTTATAGTCTCTGTCATCTCGATAAATTCAATCACGCTATTCATACACACCATGTCATAAGTTTTCACGAATCTCTCTATAATATCTGTTTTAAGGCGGTGCAAAAAATCAGATCTCAGCACGCATGCCAACTCCCACAGTGTGTTGGATAAATTAGTTTGCAATGGTTTTCTGACACGGGCGACTCAGCGACACTGACTGCTGGTAGGCAGAACAAATACAGACACAAATCTACTCTGTCTTACTCTACCATGCAAGTCACTCAGCACAACAATACTCCAACCGTTGGTAGGAAAGTATTTTCCCTCCGAGCGACATCTCAGATTCGGTAGATGAACCTTCAATTATGGATATCGCCTAGCGCACTCGGGAAGTGTACCAACACCGGCGGCAGTCATGCGTATCAAGTAATCAGCGAACTGTCGTCCATAGGAAACTTTCTGATGTGAGCACAAAACTTGTTGACCCACTCGATCGTGAAATCTGCTTTTTTCAGTCGCTATAATTCATTGTTAGACAAATTTTGCCAGGATCGGATATGCTTGCTCTTAGATCGGCATTGGCAATCCTACAAGGATTTTCCTATAGTGAGTACCCCACCCGATAGGAAACTTCGTAATCTACATATGAAGCAACTCTTAGGTGACGCCACTCTGAAATGTGCTCCCATCAAATAGCTCTTACATCCTGTGATTTTACCTGCATATCCCTTCTTCTATGAAACCAACAAAGCAGATAGAGTGTGTACCAAGAGTGAGAAACCCAAATACTGTCCTCTTATGTTATTGAAAGTCTTGCACTTTTGCTCAAGCGTCTTAGCAAACAAATGATCTCTCTCAGCTTGTTCTAACTACCAAATTATATCATTGAAAGTGGAAAATAAACAGCATCCTTCTGCTGCTCAAACCTCTGCCTCCCGAAATAAACCAAATATCTCAATGAACGATCACACAACTATCCCATATGCAGCACGAAAACACATTATCACCGTTCACCTCATATACAAGCATATCATGAACTATGAATGCTGCCGGGTGCTTCTTCAACGATTTCCGGGGTGAAAGTGGCAAGCAAACAAATCTCATACAGTGGTTGCTTCATTCTTTGAGCGCGTTACGAAAAAAGCCTGTCTTTCTGTAACGTTAATACTCCTTTCTCGCACGAGCAGTTCGCAAGATGCTATATTCTTTCTCGTGCTTAAATTTCCCCTCCCGATGCCAAGTTTGCCAAATCCTAACTTAGAAACCAGTAAAGCTCCTTGCAACTGATCTCAGATACGCAACCTCATCGAATTACGCCTCCGTGTCCGTTGCTGGCACGCGTCTCCAAATCGTACTTACTTCTTTTGCCGACTGACGATTCATACCCGTAACCCTTCGACGCAATATCCCTTGCAAAATAAAATACAAATAGTTAATACTGAAAACTTTCCATTCTACTTATCATATTTACGACACTGTAAATTAGATAGCCTGGTAGCCTCCCCACAGTGGTGATAGACCTGTCTGATGAGACTCGTGATATTAATAGTAACAATTATCCACATGAACTTACATATCAACACAGCACATAACAGAACTGAACATGGATTGAGTCACCACTCAGATAAGCAAGACGCTAACTGGTGAGAGAAGACGAGGTGCTGAGCAGTCCCGGGAAAAAAAAAGGTTCCACAAAAATTGTCTCCATAGGTCAAAAACATTACTTCTAGCGAGGGTAGGCCCTTTTAAGGTCTCAAAGAACATCCTCGGAACTCACCAACCACTGGTTAATTCATGCAACTCCTGTAGACTGAACCCATAATCATGCGCATCAATATACCTATCGAATAGTTTCCAAAAAACCCTTAGCCGAGAACAACTCCTCACAGCTGCGGCTAGACTATGGTAGAGTCGATGACAATAATACCTTTGGTAATAGAGTCTGAATCCCCAGTATTGATTACTTCCTTCTTGATCTCGGGAGCGATAACTGCTTCCCTACTTTGCGGTATGCAATCCAAGATTACGTGATTTGACGGTCACGAAACAGAGTATATGGTCAACCAAGTCCAGTGCCCCACGTGATGAACGTCGGTAAAAACTACTATCTTCCATTCACGATCAAACGTCATCGAGCTCTCATTACGTGTAATACGAACTAGAGCCCTCAATAACCAACCCCAATCGGGCCCAACAGGGGAACATATGAGCGCGGTTATTACGATCAAGCTATTTATGTGTCCCTATTAGAAAAAATATCCGACAACTGCTCACTAACTTCTCCATATCCCAGCAAGTACTGAAATCAGCGACTAGCCTTCTCACAATTTAGAAAGTGATACGGATAGTATTCCCCAGAAAAGAAGACACAAGACCATTGACTACCGCTATATAAATGAGGCAGACACTCACAGAGCGTGTGGAGAGCGTTCCATGGTGAAAATGTTCTGGCTTCACCTAGTCCAAACTACCAACCCAACCGATACTACTATGGTCTACTATCTCTGGACGACTTTTATGGTAAGCGTGAACTACTTCTAATTGGCTATATCCAAGTAAGATAATCAAAACATTCACATACGCAACCAATACGATAATTATAGGTTAACCAGGTTACACCAGGAGAATTTGATCTGACGCTCATAACGGTCTCTATTCTCAATCCCTATGACTATGATGAGTCTCCCTGATTAGTAAAAACAATGGCTTGTAGCAACAATGTCATGCGTGAAGAAACAACCTATTTGTTGTGGGCAAAAATTAATGCGTGGGCGGAAGTGCTGCATACCGCCTTCCTCGGGCTTGAACCTGGGCTGGTCGATCCCGAAGCAAATAGCGGGCGTTTTGCCCTCTGCTATGTGGCCCAAAACGACTGCCGCAATATGCTATCTCTTAGAACGGGTGCATGTGTGGCGGGATATACTAATGAACTTAACAACTGACCAGTACTTTTTCGAAACTTTCCTAGACTTGACCACAAGTAAAACACCTTGGTGCAAGGCTGGCGGATGGCCCCAGCATGCAGCAACATATGATCGAAAGAATAGACTAGACATCGAGCCAACTATAGTTACAATAAGCATTCGAGGGACAACTTCAATTCGAACGCGGTGCTTGAACCTACATCCTGGATCTCCTACATCGCATGGCGGTGAGCGTGAAAGGCTTTTAAGAACTAGATGCCCTGAGCCTACTGCACTCTACTGTGACAGACAAAGCTATACACAGGTTTCTCTGTTATAATCATGTTAAGAGACCTCTAAGCTCACTAAGGCATACACCCATCACCGAATGATCTTTCTTGATACACAAGAAAGTCGTATCCAAACATATCTTCAGTGATTTGATAAAAGATTAGTAAGACATATAAGGCACTAGGCGAGAGTACTGAGTTTTACGAATTGATCATGCGACCATTATATATCACACTCATGACACTAAACCGTGCAGATTACAAAGTAACCTTTCCTCTGAATATGCCCTATACACCAAGCACTAGGAGACCACTACGAAGGAGCATGTAGTTGCTGTGAGGTCTAATACTGAAACCTTTCTCATATATGCAGATAATTTACTATTACCCATGTCACGCTTAGATCTAGCTATAGCTACCCTGTGCTCACGGCATGCTCGACGTCCACTGCTCTTCCTTGTCAAGGCTTCCTAGGGAAGTACTTCTTATCGAACTCCTGAATAAAATCAGCAAAAGTGAAGCATCTCTGCTCCAGCTCGAACGCACTCCATCCACCAAACTAGTGCATTCTCCACGCAGATACTGCGCTCGCCAATCCTACAGTAAGACTCTGGCTAGGCAATCGAGATCTCCAACTACGCTCCAGACTTAGCTTCAATTATCGCGCCTCTATCGGATCCGTCGATCACTGAAATGCTCCATATCCATGTCTTTCATCTGCCTCGTCAGCCTGAAGAACCTATCATTAGCGGGTGATAGTGAGGTGCTGCGCTGGCGGTGGATATGTGAGTGGTAGAAGCTGATCAGCGAATGGGGAATACCCTGATCAAACTGATGAAACGGAGCTGCTGCAATGGAACCTAAGGAAGGGGACCTGCTGAGCGGGAATCTGATGATCATGCTGAACCTGAACAGGTGGAACCTGAACTGGCGGACATGGCTGGCGGAACCGGCTGCACATGAATTGTGGGCCCTGCTGCATCTGAATCTGCGGACCCTGCGGAGCTGCAGCCATCTGTCTAGCAACCTCCTGTGCTGCTACTCTAGCGGCCTCCTGAGCGGCCTGCTGATTGCCTCCTGAGCGGCCTGTCTCGCTGCATCTTGTACCATCTGTCTCAAAGCATCCTGATCAATCGGTGGTGTGGTGCAGGCTGCAGAACTGCGGGCTGAACATCATCATCTCCTGCCTCTCTAGCAGCTCTGGTAGTCTGAGTACGAACAACTCTCTGGTCTCGGTGGCATCTGAAAGGAGAAACAAATCGGTTAACTTCTATCGAATACCAACTCAAAATGTTAAATGAAGTGATACCGGACATAATGGTGCTATTAGATTTTACTTTTGAAAAACATCCCAAATTCCCAAAAACATTTTATAAAAAAATCATCAAAATCTGATTAAAACCGAGGTCTCCACGAATCGCCATCCCGGGTCGGAGCCGGGACGGAACCACGCTCTGATACCAAAAATTTGTGACACCCGTTTTCTCGAAAATAATATCATAAATAATAATTACTGAAAACATCGGACTCAATAATAATACTTAAAATTCAACGTACTTCATACCACATAATTCCAAACCATAAAACGGCCCAAGGCCCCGATATATCACATCCGTAATAACGTCAACAACATAAACCGAAAGTCTGAAATAACCTAAGCGATAAAAGTCCAAAGGCTTATAAGCCCAATAACGATAAAATACGATTAAGATAAGATAGAATACTATAGAAGCCCAAAAGCCAATAGCACCGGTCCGATATGATCACTCCTGCTGATCGGTCTCACCTGCAAGGGGAAGAGAGAGGGGTGAGCAACAGGGGAGTCGCTCAGTGAGGTATGGGATGCTACCCCGAAGTCCGTATACCCGGACATAGCACTCCAAATAAATATAAATTAATTCTAGTGCATGTCAAACACGGTACCTAACGTACCCAAGCAAGCAAACAATGGTCCTAGCGAGTCACACACCCGCTGCCACTAACAGGCCAAAATCACACTTCGAGAGAGTGCTCGGTGTCACCGCCCTCAGACGCTTTATCGACCACACCAGACTACGGTCCAGCCGGTCGACTGACTGGCCGTAGCCCCCTCATACAATCCGGACATACATAAGTCCGTCTCTGTATCCGGCCAAACAGTTCTAACTAAAGATTACATTAAGTGAAGCTATCAATGTTGAATCCTCTAACCACCTAGTTCCGGTTTAAGCAAGCAACCTAAAACTAATCAAGCAATGACAGACTCGATTTCACGCAGACGGAACACAATAGAAATAAATTATATTTATTTAAAATTCTAAGTCACGTACGAATCGTTCGGAAGTAGACCCTCACCTTGGCAACTGGGGGAAGTGGTCTCTATGAACTCCAGCTGCTCAAATAGATCCCAATCTGAAATCAGATCGAAATTTCGAGTCAGATTGACCTTCGAACGGGCGAAAACGGCGATTACAGAAAAGTCAACTCACAGGTCAAAGTCAACCCGGTCAACCCTTGACCAGAAATCAATTTGAATTGACCAATCGGTTTGACCTTAACCGATTTCGAATTCAATTGAACCAAAAACCAATTCGATTTCAATCCGGTTATCCTAACCGAAATCAATTCCCAATAACCAACCGGTTACTCTAACCAATTTCTAATTAATTTTAACCGCCGTTTAAGCTAACCAAACAAATAACCGAAACTAACCAGCCTAAACCGGTTAACCGAGTCAACGGTTGACTCGCCGAGTCAACCCGGCCGAGTTGACCGAGTCGCCGGCGAGTCATTCGGACTCTGGTCACCGGTCCGGCGAGAAAGGCGGCGGCTTACCGGCGGTCACCGGCGGCGACGGACGGCGGAGGTGCGGCGGCGGTGGCTTCCCGGCGGCGGACGGACGGCGGCCGGCTGCGGTGGCTCCGCGAGGCGACGGCAGCCGGCTGCGGTGGCTCCGGCGAGGCGACGGCGGCGCTCCGGCGAGAGGCGCGGCGCGTGGTTTACACGCTCGCGCGAAGGGGAATCTTGCTGGGGGCGCGTGACGGCGGACTCCGAGCTCCGATTGCGGCGTTTTCGGTGTCTACGGCTTCGTCTCGACGAGTAGAACGCCGATGGTGGCCTTGCATGCACGATATTCTCAACGGTTAGAAAGTTATGGACGATTTAATAAACAGCTCAAAACTTAACTAAAACCATGGGTGGTTTCCAGTGGTTACCTTGGCTGGGGGTCGGTGGTGACGAGCTGGACGTGATCACGGCGTGGGGTTGCTCCGGCGACTAGCTCAGGCGAGTCCCTCTCTACAAAACCAAACACTCTTTCTCAAACTCTCTCTTTACTTGCATGAAGTTATGAAAAAAAAAAGGTAAAGAAATGGCTTTTATAGCCAATACCTTTGGCAGATTCGGATTGGGCCTGAAGCTTGGGCCTGAAATGAATAGGGAAGTGGGTTTGGGTCACTACACAAATATTCTCCATAATTGCAAATCAGAAACAATCCCCCACTTTCCCCAACAGTTGAATTAGACAAAATTCACCTTCTAAAGCAAAGAGCCATACTTCTAAAGGTATACACTTTCCAAAAGATTATTCCAGAAGTCGCCATAATCTGTAGATATATTCGAAAAACCAGGGTTTATTCCACCATCTCAATGAAAGTTTGTACCCATTCTGTCCAATATACGGATCTCATACCTTGATCGTACTGAAAATAAGCGTCAATAGATACTTGAGTCCCGTCCTTCTCTATAGTATCCCTTCCCTTTCGAATACCACTTGCAACCCCCTCCACCTCCACGGTCCTCCGACACGTCACAAAAGTTTCAATGAATGAGACCATGTTGCTTTTGAATCCCAATTTCCATTAAACCATAGAACCCACGTAATCCCTCTTGGTGTCGATATGAACCTTGACCCTTCGTGACACAGAAAACCCCTACGGAACTCCTTGAAAACCCCTCTATTCAACAAACCCCGTCAAGAACTCATCGTCTTGGAACCCAAGTAATTGCCATTGTTATTGCTGTGTCTTTTAGCATAGCTTTTTAGGACTATAATTATATTTGAGAAATATCATGAATAACCATAAAAAAAATTTTTGTCACAAATACAGTCTTTAAAAATCAAATTGACCAAAATATTTCATTAAAAGGTAAATATACACTTATATCCTTAGTGTTAACTAATGACTTAAGGTTTCTAAAGTTACGAGTGGTGTTTTTGGGAAGTGAAGTTTAATTTTTTTAAAAAAAATTTAAAATTGTAAAAATATTTTCAAAAATCATTTTCAAATTTCAAAAGAAAATTAAACAAATTCAAGAAATTTCTTTTTTAAAAAAAATTGAATTCGAAAACATATAATTTGAATTTTATTAGTTTATTATCTTTTAGTTATTTATATTTATATATCTAAGGTATAAAATCTTTTGTCTCTTTAATCAAATATCTTGATCATTTTCTTCCTTAAGGGTTCTTTTTATGACATAAACTTTAAGATGATCTATTTGAGAGAATTTCCAATTATATTTATATGATTTGATTACTACAATATATTTGGAACTTTGTAAACTTATAATAAATATTCCTAAGAATCTTTTAAATTTAATTTTTAATTAATACAATAATATGTAAATATTAAAGCCACATTTTAAAAAGTGTAGAAATCTATTTTGAAATTATTTTTTTAGTTGTTCTTTAAACCACAAAGCAAAGCTGACTTCTTCAAATGAAGATATATTAAATCTAAAATATTAACGTAATTATAAATGTATTAGGTTATCACATACAAAAACACATAATTAGTTAACTAACAAATATTTATAGAATTGAAAATCGAAATAATTCCCGTCCTTTGAACTCTATATGTTGTCCAATAAAGTTTAAATTATTTGGCATACATTTTGTACAATATATTTGTGATAAAAAATATTACATTCTAAATTTTTGATACATAATTGTAATCCTATATGATTTATATTTGAATTCAAAGAAGAATTTTTTTTCACCATGTGAAAAAATGAAAGCTCTCTAAAACGTTAAACTCCAAATGCTTTCCCGCATTTTGAATGAAACTTTAATAATATATATATAACATGAATTTACAAATATTGACACATTTCTACGAGACTTGCAAAGGAAAAAATATCCGCACTTTGAAAGTCTTGGTCAAAATTTAGTAACAACTTATATCTTCATTCATTGTGTTTTGGTTTGGTAAAGTTTGATCTTGCTTTGCTTAACGTGGCAGTGGAAGTATAAGAGTTTATAATGTGTTGTGTTTGATAGTTGCTCATTTATGATACTTATGCCCTAAGTGAAATGGCTGGATATTTGTCTTTCATCTGCTCTGAATTCATTCTTGTTAAGTTTGGTATTTATTTATAGATTGTACGATCACTAAAATCAGTTTAACTAATAGTTATCATGTTTGATTTTTGTCACTTCAGGCGTTCATAAGAGGCTCAAGCATAGCCGGAGCTTGAACCTCTGGTTTATGGCTTATTACTAATTAAAGCAATATTTGAGATGGGAGGCTTATGATGTAGCTGGTATTTATGTTAAGTGACTGCATGACTCAACACAAGAAACAAAAGATTTGATGTAATAGTATTACATCGCTAGAACATAACCACATGTACACATATTTTCTTGTACATACACATGTACACGTTTTTTTAATTTAACTAGGTTATTACTTTCAAACAGCATATTCTTCTCAAAGACAACAGTTTTTAAGATATCAAAAAGTGAAATACAAAAATGGCATACATTTACAAATGTACATATAGTTAGTGGAAACATTGTATATTGATAAACGATTACTCTATCCTAATCAAAGTAGTATAGATGAGTGTCAATCCAATTCTAAGTGACCATGATGAAATAAGAATACAAGTATGAACTTAATATAAGTGGAATCTGTTTAGTTTTGTGAATAGAAGTAACAAGAACATGCAAGGATAATAACTAAGGCTTTTAATCAATTGAGAATAAAGGAACCCATGCGCAAGGGTATTGATTTTGGGTGATTAGGATCTATCCTAGGATCTTAACATAAACAAGCGATCAAGTCCTAGAAGTCTAGACACAATCATTAAACTAATTCTTTGTCAAGATAAAAGTTCATTTGCTACCAATCACTAAACATCAAATGTCTTTGGTTTGGTTTAATCAAGCAATCATTGACAACAAGTCTATTAACTATCTAAGCTTCCCTAACATCAATCGTCATTGGTTAAGTAAGCAAAGAGCGATATCACTTTGATTCTAACATTTTATCAAACACATTTCGGGCATGAAATGTCTAAGTATCTAGATAAAAGTGATCAAGTCTAATCTTGCATTAGGAACAAGAGATAAGCCTAAAACATAAATGAACTAACACCAAACATCCTAAATCATCACCTAATCACCCTAGATCACCCTAACCCATGAATTCTAAAAGTAACTACTCACAAATAGACATGATGAAATGATATTGATCATATATGCATGGTTTTGGTCATCTCTTTTGGTTCATATCGAACATATAAGATATCATTTAGGCATATTTAGGTGCATTCCATTACATTTGTCTATATCAGTTGGGAGAGTGCTCATTGATGAGTTTGGAGGCAATGGAGGCCAAGGAGTTTGGAGCGCGAAAGAGGGTGTAGCGACCAGGCGTAGCGACCAGCCTTGGTCGCTACAGACCCACAGGAGAACTGCGGATACCATAGCGACCAGGCGTAGCGACCAGGCGTAGCGACCAGGCGTAGCGACCAGCCCTGGTCGCTACAGACCCACAGGGATTTGCGGGATGCCATAGCGACCAGGGCGTAGCGACCAGCCTTGGTCGCTACAGACCCACAAGGGAAATGCGGGGGCCGTAGCGACATAGCCTAGCGACCAACCGTGGTCGCTACAGGCGTTGAAGCTGTGATTTTTACGGGGTCGGCCCAGGCTTGTTGGGTTGACCCGATTTGTTTTCAAACTACTATATATACTCTTTAAAACTAGTTATTCAGATTATTCTAGTTTTTATCTGAGACATAGACTACTCTTGGTGAAGAAGATTGAATCTTGAATCCTTTTGATAATCTTATTTTGATTCATTGTTTATTCTTGTTAATTGGAAATGATTTACTCTGATTCATCTATGGTTTTTTAGTTCATCATATTTGCTAGTGAGTAGTCATCTGTAGGATCCATGGGTAGGGTGATCTAGGGTGATTAAGTAACAGGTTATAAGGTTTAGTGTGGATTATTCATGTTCTATGATTAACGCTTATTTCTAATGCCTAGATTAGACTTGATCACTTTAATCTAGATCCTTAGGCAATTTGTACCCGAAAGGTATTCGACGAAATATTTGAACCAAAGCGATAATTCTCTTTACTTGCTTAACCAATGACAATTGATGTTAGGGAAGTTTAGATAGTCAATAGACCTGCTCTTAATGATTGCTTGATTTAACTAGACCAAAGACATTTGATGTTTAGTGATTGAAAGCAAATGAACTTTTATCTTGATAAAGAACTAGTTTAATGGTACGTCTAGAATAGTATAACCAGGTAGTTTATAACATTAACCGTCTATCTTAGATCCAAATCACCCAAAGTCAAAGCCCTTGCCCATGGGTTCTTGTTCTTCCAATTGATTTATAATTCCAGTTTCACGTCTGTGTTATTTCGTTACTTCACCCACACATCTAAATTGATTACACTTAAATTAAGTTTATACTTGCATTCTCATTGCATCATGATCACTTAGGATTGGATTGACACTCATCTATACTACTTTGATTAGGATCGAGTAAAATCTTTTATCAATGAACTTCAAAATCAGAGATGATTCAAAGTTAACCATGCTTAGTGATCCAGGATAATCAATAAAACAAGTAGATTAATCAAAAGAAAAACTAAAGATTGAATCTTTCACCAAAGGAGTATATATTTTCAAACAAAAACCAGAATATCCTCAGATTAGTTTTTTAAAAGTATTTATATCACTTCCGTAAACATAGTAGGTCCAGTTAACAAACCTAAAAGGGCCCAACAAAATATGAAATTGTCTAAGTGTAAGATACGCCGCGGGGTGCATGAAAGTCGCGAAGAGTGGCCGCTCCGAGACCCCGGTGGGGTGCTCTTCCCTGCTCCATTAGGTCGCTCCAGGTGACTTAAATCGTCCCAACTTCAGGAGCGGTTCCCCTTGCCTTGCTCCAGGTACCCACTCCAACATCACCTCAGGGAGCTTTGTGTCGCTCCAGCTGGTCGCGCCAAAGGTTTGCTCAATCACTTTAACGCCGAGCGGTGCTCCAACCCGCTTCCAGTGCCTGCTCAAGATGGGTCAATAGACTCGGAACGTCAAGCGGGTGCTCTGACCCGCTCCCAATGCCTGCTCCGGATTTGGTCGATAAACTCGGAACACCGAAGCGGCTGCCGATGCCCACTCCACATTTTTCATTTATAACGGTGCTCTACCTCGCTCTAGATATGCCGTTATGATCCCCCTACTCGTGTAAATATCATTTTCCACTTCTTTTTGAACCTGGATTATCCCAAACACCCCAAGAACTCCAAAGGATACTCCATCACTAATAAGGACTTATGCATGCATATGAAGCCTAGAAATGCCTAAGTACTAACTTAAATGATCAAAATGTACAAGAATGAAACTTTAAAATAAGCTAAATTCACATGATATCAACTCCCCCAAGCTTGTCTTTTACTTGTCTACAAGTAAACTTTCCAGTGCAAGAGAGGAAGAGATGAACAAACGAGTATACTAAAACCAAAAGATACTCTTCAAAACCATCAATGTGACATCCTTACAAAATCCTACAAAGTAGCAAAAGCAACATCCTATCAAACTCTAACTTCTCTAGGCCTATATCAACTCCTTGATTTTTACACTTATCATCAAGACTTCACAAACAAGCCAATAAACCAACTCTCACAGTCATTCAAACAAGCATATGGGGTGAATTATTGCAAATGGGAACTTGATCTCAATTCATTTGGTTTGGTGAGTGAAAATGGTCGATGTGAAAGAAGAGAAGGCTTCCAATTCATCTTTTCAAAGTGGCAATCACTCAAAAATAGTAGCTTGATCATTATGAAAATTTATCTAAAATAGGAGCAATTGATGCATACATAGATTAATTCTCATCAAACTACCATTTGCCTAAGTAATTCCAAGTTCTACCCTTTTTCTTCTTCTTCATCCCAAAACCCAAAGATAATAACCATTTCATCTCTCATCCAATGAACACTCTTTCTTTTTCTTTGACTTAACCAACTAGGGACCTTTCATCTTTAGTAACACTCTTTTCCTTTTTTTTTTCTTTTTCTTCCCCACTTTCTTATTGTTTCTTTCTTTTCTTTGACATATCTAGAGCTTTTCTTTTCTTGTTTTCTTTTGTCCCTAGGGGTTTCTCTTCTTATAGCACTCTTTTTGTTCATTTATCTCACTCTTCTCTTTTCCCAAACCTTAAACTTTAAAGCCCACAAACCCAACCACCATCCTAATTGCTAGCTCAAATGAGGTCATAATGCTAACAAAATATGAGAACAAACCTATGTCGCTCCCAATACTCTCAAGATTTTGCACATGACAAATTATCAATAAGAGGCCTCCCTTTTAAGCAAATCAATGATGGTCTCAAAGAATGGTAAGGGTATATGGGTATGGGAGTACCATTTGGGCTAACATTCGGGTAATGAGTGGAATAAGATAACCCAAATATTTATGAGATCCACAATTAAGTATGCAAGGGCCCATGTGCAAGAGAAATTAAGTTTATTTAGCTCTAATTCATTTTGTAGTTGGTTTCGAAAACAAGTAAGCTTCGTCAATTCAATAAGTTCAAGAGGAGTTTTCAAGCCGCAAAGTCAACAAGTTGTCAAGATAATGCTCAAGCTACTTACCATGATTGAGAAGGGTGTCACATTGAGTTTTTTGCATGAGTTCTTTACAAAGTATCTCCCAATGCATGAATGCAATCTATATCTCTAGACTCAATCCTAAATATGCAAATGATGCAGATAAAGTGATTCTTTTTTATGAAAAATGGATATAAAATGCAAAACTCAAAGATAAACAACAAAGAAACATTAGCAACTTAGAACCTCCCCCAAACCTGAATCACACAGTCTCTGTGTGTCCAAGTAGAAGATAGATACTGAAACCAAGAATAAATAAACTAGAGAATGTTATGTACAATGATAAGGTGAAGGAGTACCTTTTAGTAGCCGGGATTGAAGCCGAAGGCATCATCCCATGTGTTATTGGGGAAGGTGGTGTAGTAGCTCTGTGAGGCATTTGCTATCTCATCATCATCTCCAGCATCTGAAGAATCGAAGGAAGGGGAGATTTTGCCTGGGTCAGATTGGGGAGAAACGGAGTTTCTTCTCAGGCATTCGAGCTGGGCAGCTGAGAGTTGAGGCCCAGTGACAGTATGGATTTTCAGCAGGATCATAGCGTTGAGGTTGGGGTGCTGAGGTATCTCTCACAATGAAATCCTCAGATCTGCACCCAGAAACTCATCCTTTAACGAATAAACTGAGCTGAGGCCTTTGCCTGGTTCTTCATTTTCTTCTTGAGCTCCATATATTTTGTCTTGAGCTTGAAGATGCCCTGTCCTATAGCTTTTTTTCTGATGCTGCAACTTGCAAATATGCTCGTGAGCATCGCGGGAGGACCGTGAGGAATGCCTCCAGTATATGCTCAAAGTGGTAGCGAGGGGGCCATAGATTAGGGCAGAAGAATCCTCAGGTGGGTCATCATCTCTCTTCGTCTTAGGTTGGACTATGGGGTCCAAGAAATTCCTCCTGCACTATGTCAAATCTGATGATTCCTAGGTTATCCAAGCTGGTGAGCTCTATATTTGGGAGCAACAACTCGACTGGTCTCCCATGCAGCAGGAAGGAATAGATAATATCACCCTCATACCTCCCGTGTAGGTAGGTCGCAGTTCGCAGATAAGGGCCATCGATGAATAATGGCCCCTTTTGCATCGTTCCCCAAGTCTATTTCCCGAGTTATGAGTAGAGGAGTAATCAAGCCAGCAATTCCTATCTGAGGGGCTGGATCAGTTATTGTCCATGCCAAGTCCCTGTAATGCATAAAGCGCCTAACAAAGAATCCCATCATGCCAAAATGACCATAAACATTCGTGCTAGAGAGGGCAAGCAGATCAGGTGTTGTGTAGACCCTTAGAGCTTGGCAAATCAGCATCAATTCCTCTTCATTGACTGTGCAAGGTTCTTTCCTTGGGTAAAGAGTGTGGACTACCGGGTGCCTTATTGCTGCGTTCTTATCATGGCCAGTTTCATGCATGTTCCATGTTAGCATCTCCCAAACCATCTTCGGGACATCCTTGATTCTAGGGAGAGGGGATTCTTCCACATCCTGAAGTCCCAGCACCTCTCCTATCTCCCTGAAGGTCATGTGTTGGGGTTTTCCATTTGACCTTGAACTTGATCCTTGCCCTCCCCTCTCTGATGTGCTCAGCGTTGTAATGAAATATGACATCCAGTGAGGCTAGGAAACTGACAGGAGACCTCTGGGTAAGTGGGGTAGGCTATTGAATATAAGATTGGCATGTTCATGAGCTCCAATATGGTCTTGACATCCTGATGAATCCATATCTCCTTCATCATTTTTGTGTCCGCTAATCTTGTGGGAAGCCAGTGATCATAGAGCTGGGAGACAGTCGGCTTAATGCGTCGATCCCGATCAACAGCCACCTCATTTCCCTTGGAAGTATACATTTTAGCCCTCATGAGGGGAGCTGGCTCTCCCTCATCACCATCAGCACCCTCATGCCTTGCAGAAGATCCTACACTCTTTCCTGATTTCTCGGCCTTTGCCTTTTGGCAGCCATAGCTTGCTTCCTGGATGTCTTATCAGCTATTGCGAAACTTGGTTCAGCAGGTATAGTTTTTCCCCGCAGAGCTGCCTCTCTTTGTGCGGCTTCTTGCTTTTCTGCCTCAGTCGTTTCTTTGTTCTTGGTTCCCATGATACCTACAAGATGACAAAACTTAGTAGAGTGTTAGCAAATGGGAAAGACTGTAAAGAATTAACTTCTAAGAGCAAAGGCTAATAATATGCAATCAGTAAGGTAATTTTAGCCGAAAAATCAATTTCTCAATGTTCCAATGTATGAAAATGACAATTAAGCAAAATTCATGTATCAAATGAGTTCCAAATTGAGTAGGACTCTTCATGCAAGCTTTAATACATCCCAGTTGATCAAGCCACGACCATTTAGACATAGAGAAGAACAATTTTCGAAAACCCCAAAATCTCAAGAACCCTAATTTCCCAAAACGCAAATTACACTCAAATCTATCACCAATTGAGCAACCCATCATGATATACAAGTTTTCCCTAATACAAAACACATTAATCAAGCAAAAAAGAGGATAGAAATCAAGTTTCAATTTCTAGGGTTCTTGAGCCTAAGAATTTGGAAATTTTAAACCTGCATACCTTGCTTGGAATTGACTAGAAGCAAGGAAACAGACTAAGGGATGAAAGCTATGGGTTTGGGAAGAATAATGAGATGATTTGGTGAAGATTTGAGTGAGTGATTGATTGTGGGTGTTGAGAGAGGTTTTTGTGTGTTTTGGGGAAGAAAAGGGGGAGAGGAAACGCGAGAGAGAGAGAGAGAGAGAGAGAGAGAGAGAGAGAGAGAGAGAGAGAGAGGTGGAGGGGTATGGTTTTTAGGGTAAATCGGGGTGGGGTCGATGGTTTTGGGTGTGGCTGGAATCGAGTTTCGTGTCAGAAAAACTTACCTGGGTCGCGAGAGGGCCAAAACGGGTTGCTCCACCACAGAGGTCACCTGCTCCAGTGGTCTTTCATTCACGAGCGACCTACTCTCCCCGTGCTATACCCGCTCTACATTCTGGGCGAATTCAGCTTCCTCGAGCGACCTACTCTACCGCGCCATGCACCAGCACTGGATTCGAGGCGAATTCAGCTTCTCGCGAGCAAATTGCTCTACGCGCGCCATGCACCCGCGCTGGATTCCAAGCGAATTCAGCTTCTCGCGAGCGGGTGGCTCTACCCGCGCCATGCCCCCGCGCTGCATCACAGACAGGTGGAGAAGGTACGGTTCCTTGCAACATCCACCCGCTCTAGAAAATTTTTCGAACTAGGAAAACTGCAAGTGGGTGGCTCTACCCGCAGTGCCCAATCGTGCTGGAACATTCCTCCAGAATTGAAAGTCGCGAGCGGGTCCTTCTCCTCGCGCCAACTACCGACTTTGGACTCAGAATTCGGAGCGGTTACTAGTCTGCTCTGCTGACCTGCGCTGGTTCTTATGGAACTGGAGTGACCTGCTAACCCCGTTCTAGCAACTCGAGATGGGGCCTAATGGTAAACTCGACCTGAAACAGCTAAGAACACAAATCATAAAGTCCTTGAACGAAATTTAAAAAAAAAATAATGTACAAGGATAAACATGGAATTTCCTCCCAAGTGAGCTTGTTTTATGTCTTTAGTGTGACTTCCATTCTTTGTGGACTAAGAAAGGTTGGGATCGGAGACTGGAACCGAGGTCCCTTCCTCCTCACTTGTAGTCCCCAAGTAGAGCTTAACTCTTTGTCCGTGACTATGAAGTCTCTTCCATCCTTGCTCCACAACAATATTGCTCCATATGTTCTCACTTCTTTGATCTTGAAAGGACCTGATCATCTTGACTTCATCTTCCTGGGAAACAGCTTCAACCGAGAATTGTAGAGCAAAACCTGATCTCCATTACTGAACTCTCTCTTCCTGATCCTATTGTCATGAAGAGTTTTAGTCCTTTCCTTGTAGATGGCTGAGCTCTCATAAGCATCAAGACGTATCTCATCAAGTTCACTCAGCTTTATCAACCTATTCTCTTGGGCTGTTTTGATGTCAAAATTGAGAAGTTTAACAGCCCACAAAGCCTTGTATTTATGCTTCACTGGAAGTTGACAAGCTTTCCCATAGAAAAGATTGGAAGGTGTGGTTCCCAAAGGAGTTTTATAGGCTGTCCCTACAAGCCCATAGTGCATCATCAAGCTTGATGGACCAATCCTTCCTTGTTGTACCCACTGTATTCTCTAGGATGGATTTTATCTCCATGTTGGAGATCTCTACTTGTCCACTTGTCTGAGAATTGTATGGAGTTTCCACCTTTAAGATTCTCAAAATGTTTGTTGATGAAATGGGAGCCTCCATCATTGATCACTACTCTAGGGATTCATAATTTTGGAAGATAATGCTCTTGAACATCTCGAGAACCACCTTGGCATCATTTTTGGACTTGCTATAGTTTCTACCCACTTCGATACATAGTTAGCAGCCACAAAGATAATAGGTGTTCCCAAAGGAGGAATGGGAATGCTCCCATGAAATCGATACCCATACATGAAACACTTCACTTCCATGATAGGATTTTTACGCATCTCATTCCTTTTGGTAATATTCCCTCTTCTCTGGCATGATCACATCTTGATACAAAGTCTTGTGTGTCCTTGAACATGTGTGGCCACCAAAATCCAGCTTGTAAGACCTTAACAACAGTCTTGAAGGTGGCAAAGTGACCTCCATAGGATGATTCAATGACAATGTGCAAGGATCCCTTCAATCTCTTCTTCAGCTACTACTCTTCTATAGAGTTGATCGCCTACAAAGTATGTAGAGATAAGGTTCATCCCAGTAGTACCTCTTCACATCCATGTAGAACTTCTTCTTAGCATAACCCTCTAGTCCCAAAGGCTCCTTTCCACAAGCTAAGTAGTTCACCAAATCAGCATACCAGGGTCCTGCCTCTTCAAGTTGCCTTAACCTCATTAAGATTCTTCCTAGTCTCACAGAGCTTCATAACGCTCTGAATGGTCATCTGCTCTTCTATAAGACCTTCATCGATGGGATACCACAGTCAACTCTCATCCGGGACCAATGATCAGCTACCCAATTCTGAACTCCATGTTTGTCTTTGAATGATACCTATTTGGAAATAGGTTGAAGAAGCTTGAGAAGTGTCCAAAATGGCAAAGGCTTAAAGATGGAACACTAATATGCACACTCGTGAAAAGAAGAAAGGTGTCCACAAAAAGTATTAAGCTACTTTCCAATAATAACAGGATTGAAGAGAATGATCCGGTCAAAGGAAATGACCAAGGATTTAAGGTGGCACTTTAGAAAAAAAAAGCAGTGATGGGAAGCTTCGTCACCCCAGTTGATTCAGTGAATGGGATCAGATGAATGCTAAATACCCTACAATTTCAGCTTAAGAAAGGAACCTGAGGCTTGGACTTTCAACAGATGGATTCAATCCATTTGATATATACCATGAATTTTACCTATGATATATAGAGTATTTTTATAGTCTTATATATGCATTTAGTACTGTTTTAGAGTATTTACAGGTGTAGGTACTTATTGGAGCAATTGGAGCTTTTGAACTATATTGGAGCATTTTAGGATGCTCAACAGAAACTCAGTGTCGGATCCTGATTTGTGAGTGAATATCGATCGACGTCACAACTTGTGCGTCGATCCGAGACATGCCGACATCGAGATTGGTGAAGGCTTGAGAAATTACGAGTTTTACCCAAAAATTCATCATTTGCAGAACAATTCCATGGCCGAAATTTAGACTATTTATGAGGGTGTCTATCTTAGTTTTAACCTAAGCCTAGAGGACCTAAGAAAGAGTTTTCTTGTAAGTCACACAATAGTTTAGAACTGAGAGTTAGAACACATTGCTACAATCTATGGAGAGAAGATATGATCATCATTACATAGAAGATCTTGACTCATTATTATTTTACTCAGTTTATTCTATGCAATTTATTCAGAATTTATTCATGTCTTTATTCCTATGTCTGAGTAGGTTCTTTGTTAGATTTAGGGTTATTCATGGTAATAATGTATTGCTGATTTTGTAAGAATTGTTTGGTAATCTTCTTTGTTCTTTGTTTAAGTTACTCTTAATGCTAAGTTGAACTTGATCACCTCAACAATAGAATTAGGGTTCAATAGACTAAGCGAGAGTTTGGTTACAGCCTGGAATCTATCTTAAAACAATCTAAATAACCGGCAACAAAAGATAGTTGAAATTGGAAGTTTAGAGAACCCATTAAACTGTGAACCAATACTGTTTAGAATGAGCATCGATCGATACCATCAGGTGGTATCGATCGATACTAGTTGAGATGCGCGAGGGCGATCTCCTAAACCCTGAGGTTTGAATTCAAGCACAGTGCTTAATAAATCAATAGCAATCTATTAATCCTGTAGTATCTTAACCTACAGATTTCCCCTAAGTCTAATCTTTAATTTGATTACTTCACAACCAAATCAATCTTGAGAATTGTCTCCTATTGTTATTATTATAATTCATCTAGCTTTACTTCAAAACCATAAGTCTATTGTGCAATCCTAGAGTCTCTATGATTTGATCCCTAAATAACTACACTAAACCTCTTATTTGAGAGAAGTACAGTGAATAGTGTTAATGAAAGTGAAATCACATAAATTATGTCGCTGTTGCCGGGACTCTTTCTTATTGTCATTAGATTTCGTTTAGATATATGTCTAGATTTTACTATATACTGTCTGCTAATTGATTCTTTACCTAAACTCATTTTCGGAGAGAATATGGATTCATGGACGGTCCACTACTTATCGGGGGACACATTCCATTCCATCGATCATATACCGATCAGCGAAAGCAAATAAGTATGCCTTAACTGATTCTGATTATAAAAAGTAGTCTTGATAGAACCAATGAACGATAAAAGCAACAAAGCAGCCAACTAAGTAATTATCAGGGGCTGCAATGCCCATCAAATCACTAATCTCAAAGAATGAAGATAACATGAATTGCCACATCGTCAAATACCTAAACCCCTGCAGGACCAATATTCAATCAGGTACCGCAATTCGATATCCGATAACCATACAAGAAAGCTACTCGAGAGCATAATTCGAATTGCGGAATCGTACGTTAGGAAATCCTGTCGGGTACTAGACATGGCGCGTCGTAAGATCACCTATAGTTTAGTGTGCTCAAAGCTCCGAACACCCGAATGATCACATTGAGAGATGCTACGAAGACATCTTGTTGACGAAATTCAATCAGCTGCAAAACTTTTCCTTCTCCTAGAAGGTGACGCCAGGAGGTTGTTGAACCAGCTACCACCAGGATCCTAACTTGTTGGGAAGATATTAGAAGTGCTTTCATCAATCACTTCTTTGACGAGAGAGAGATACTGTGGAACCAAGAGAGAAATATCCACATTCATTCAAGGTAGCCTGTGATCTTTTTAAAAACCATGGATGCAGGTTCGAATAGTGCGGCAACCAACTTTCGTGCCCGCACATGGATTCTCAGAACCCCACTCATCACACTTCTATAGAGGACTAAAACCTGGACTATCAAACCATCCTTGATACAGCCTAGCGTGGGGACTCGGCACCTGAAGTCATGGGAACTACTAAAAGGCGATATAAAACATAGCTTTAGTTCAGCTTCAAAAGAAAGACACCAAAAAGAAGGAACAACAATGTTGCGGAGGAGAGAAACCCTTGTTACGAGTAGAAAACTCTGGACAGCAGTTGCGACCCTTCTAAACAGACATGGCTGTCTCAACATTATGGTGAGGACGATGCCATTTATTCCAACTTCGAAAAACGCACGTTAATTTCTATGATGTGATCAACGCTGAATGATCAGAAGATTGAGGGAAAGCACTGGATTCACAAGCAACTACGCCACCACTGTGAGCAGACACAAAAGGAAATTCAAAGTGAAAATGAATCAAGTCTTCACAGGAAACCGTAGAAAACCACAAAGCTCATAAGAGTTAGATCGATATAACTCAGAGATGACTAAAAATTTGAAACTCTGCGAACAATTAAGAGGATCAACAATCAATTAGCGGTAACGTTATGTCAATCAGATAGAGGACGGATTTTACCCCGGTAAACAGACGCTAACCCAGAACATTGCAATGTTTGATGGGGTTTTATTCACTTTCAA